>JAYMSP010000372.1:0-55117 GCA_036897095.1 Plantago elongata | reverse complement strand
ATTGCATCGGGATTCACATTTGTCATCGTTCTTTAAGTCCTTAGATCAGTCAAGCAAAAGTTACATGTTGCGTAAATTCAAAACGACGTCACCAGAATCCTTATGTAATCTTCGTAAGTTTCTAGAAATCAGGAACAGTAACACATAAACAGAAAATTCCCTAAAACTGAAGCAAGACCCACATACCATTTCAGCTCATTTAGCTAATCAGATAGGATTTCATCAATTTCAAATCACGATAAACATCGTACAATCGTGTCTAATCAGCATGGCAGGCACACTCTTAGAAATAAATTCCCACTCATTACCCAAAAACACCTCCATAACTCGACAATAACCTCATTTCATTAAAAGCCAGACCAAGTCATCTACCTCACTCCCAAACTTCCACATTCCTCTCAATCTCCACAACACAAACTCTCCGCTAAACAATCACAACTCCAGGTTCCTATATCTCAAACGCTCAGCAAACAGTCCAGCTAACAAAACCGTACACAGAAACACTTTATCAGGCACAAATTGGTAAACCTAATGCCAAACACAGCAGCTAAACAAATCAAAATCAAGGATCCAGAATTACACAAGTCCACTTCCTACCTCAACGATGTAAAAAGCCTCGAGCAGAAATCCCCTAGTAACAATCTGCTCCGAGCCGCTCGGACAAGAAATTGATAAATTAAGCAGAAATTAGTCGGTTCGAGCGAAGTAAAACCCTAGAAATTGGAGAAAAGGAGTTTTGCAGAGGTGGAAAAACCCTAGCTCGGTAGAGATGATCGGAAGGAATTGTTTTCAATCCATGGAGAGAAGGAGATGGGAGAAAAGAAAGAAAAACGAAAGTTGGGAAAGAAAAGTGAAAGGGAAATCTATTATTATAGTCGAGTAAAAAATCAGAAAAACAGAGACCGTTGATGTGTGCGAATGTAGATGGGCGATCGACAAGAAGTAGTTCGTCACTTTATTACTGTGCAAAACGAGCAGAGCGCGAATCTACGTGTTATACATGCAATTCGAATAGGAGGGAGAGCGACTAAACAATTTATGATTCGCAAACTATCTTTTACAGCTCTTTGTTGTTTTTCTGATCAAGATGTTTGGGGAAAGATTTGCTGACAATTGACGTGAGAATCAACCATGTTTCAATTAATACATATGTCATATATCACTCTAAATACAACGTGTAATGAACATAAGAACGAATTGCTAAACTTTTACAGAGTTATTATATATATATGATTGTGTTTCGTTTACTATCATATCATATGCAGGAATAACCATAATAAAGATGCATTGGTGCATAGGAGAGGGGCTTAGGTATATGTCTTTTGTAGTAGGAAGAATGTTGATGCAACGATTTAAACTTAAATTGAAAATTGGAAATTATTTGAGTCAAACATGAACTGGATGATATAGGACTAGATTAGTATTGAGGTGGTTAAAACGGTTTTGATATTTAAATGTGGGACATTTTGATTTTGATATGTTAGAGTTGACGCGTCCAATTGAGTACTAATTATTATTAACTAGTTATAACTAACTGATGTAATTATGAACTATTACATTTTATTTACGCAATAGTGAATGCCAAATGCTTGTTGGATGAATATTTTGCAAGATAGGATGGCGGAAATCCATTTAGATGTCACGTGTTTATGACGGACGAAAGTGCATCTCAATTGGTAAACTACTTCTCCTCTAAATAATAATTCAGGTTCGAGTCACATTTACGATAAAAAAAAAAAAAAAAAAAAAGTAGGATGAAACACCAAAAATAAAAATATAAAATAATTTAAACACAAATGTTGATCCAAACTAGTAGTACACCATTATATTTTCTCCAAAATCAATCTGATTAACCTTAAAAATTCTTAACTATTGAATAATCTCCAAATTTTATGTCAGATTTGGGGATGAATCGTGGTTTATTTGTCTTTGTGGGCAACATGTAGTTTGTGAATTACACGTGAAAGATGCAAATTTGAAAATTTGGTCATTCGTAGGATATCGGACTTTGTCCCACTCACACTCGTAGGATTCTTCTGAGCTACAATCAGTCAAGGAAATCTAACCCACCAACGACCCTTTTGAGCTACTATGACTGCGACGATGGTAGCAATGACAGCCATGTTCCCCTCAAGGAGCAACTGATGAAGACGAAGAAGAACATGAACAAGAACTGATCAAGACAGAGGAGACGAAGGAGACTGCAACGACAAGAATGGTTCAAGCAGGTTAGCAGGGCAATAGCTGCGATCCACAAACCTGAAACGCATCTCTGGTGTAACAAAATACAGGTTATGAACTTAGGATCGAAAGTGTGCATAATCTAGGAGTAGGAACCACCTGCAACAGAGTGGGGAAAATTAACCAACTCTGGGATAAAGAGATGGGAAGTTGCCGGTTAGATATCTTGGTGGTCCTTTAAATGTTAAGAGACTGAATAAACATGGTTATAAACCTTCAAACGATGAAATTATGCAGAAAAAAAAACTTGGATTCTAGAAATCTGAGTTATGCTGGAGATCACAACTGGTAAAATCTGTCCTCTTAAGAAGCAGTGAAGAGAATAATCGAGACAGCTAGCAACAGAGTTGGTTTTTGTTCATTGTCCTGATAGTGATGGTTAATGTCACAAGTGTAACATTGGTATGGAGTATGCCCCTCTTATCTCGTATGAACAATGTATGCTTTGTTATCTACTTCTTGTATTTAGAAAGAAAGCCAAAAACTGAATAGAAAGTCAGACAAAAAAGCATATGTTCTTGTAATTTGATGCTCCAAGGCATCCAAACAAAGATGTGCCAGGCTGATCAGAAAACAATTGATAGTAGTGTTTATAAAAAGGATTCTTATATTTTTAATAGTAATGTCACAGATCAAGTACGTATTGAAGCTGAACTTCGTAAGGATGTCACATATCTGAAGCTAAACGCTTGTTCAAGTGCACAGGTAATCTAGGCATAGGCACCGCCATCAGTGGAGTCCTCATGTATGTCAATAGACCCGGATTCTCACCCATATCAATATCTTCTGGACTCGTTCCATTAGCTGCTGTCCAGTGGAAATGGTGCAACAGATGGCCTGTCATAGATGTCACCAAGTTAATTCCCAGCTGTGCACCGGGACACACTCTTCGTCCTGCACCAAATGGGAGTAGACGAAAGTCATGCCCCTTCATGTCAACATCTTCCTCAAAGAATCTTTCGGGTCTGAACGCCAATGGCTCCTTCCATACCTGCACGAAACCATGTAAGTTGTCAAGGGGTCTTGAATTCTCGATGGATGGAAGCATCGGAAACTTAAATATCCATTCTACCTGAGGGTCACGTGCTACTGCCCAAACATTGACATGGACGGTTGAGCCCTTTGGGATGTCATACCCGCCAATTTCCACGTTGGTTTTTGCACGGTGAGGGAGCATGAGAGGGGCTGGGGGGTGCAGCCGAAGTGATTCCTTGACCACAGCTTGGAGGTACGGGAGGTTTGAGAAGTCCATTTCGGTCATCACACGCTCATTTCCAATTACTCGGTCTAGCTCTTCCTGAGCCTTTTTTTGAACTCTTGGGTTCTTGATCAGCTCTGCAATGGTCCACTCTACGATTATCACTGCTGTGTCTATTCCTGCACTGATCATGTCCTGCATAATGCATATCGTCCCAATCAACAGATTCTCAGTACTAATCTTTCTTAGAAGAGTACATGAGATCATGTCATCATTGTGCTAGAAAGAGTGAATATATATGAGTCACTTACCCATATAAGGCCAGTGATGGTGTCCTCACTAAGATCATATTTATCTTGAAATGTAAGCAAGGCCTCTAAGAAGTGTTGCTTGGGTTCTCCAATCTTTCCGCGGGCATGGTTGTTTTCTTCCATGATTTTCTGAGTGAGACGGTCCCTATTGGCTCCATGCTCTGCAAATGCCTCTTTGTCGAGTGGGAACATCCAGCGGAGCCATGGAATATGCTCGGCAATGGTAAGTGATGTAATAAGATTTACCGAATTTGCAACAATGGCTTGGAACTCCTGCCCCTGCTTGTCTAAAGTCCCCTCTGGACTCACGTAACGTTTCCCAAATGCAAGTCGTGTGGTATTGTTCGCTGCCACAACTTCAAGATATTTCTTCACCAGTATGCTTTTCCCCAAGTTATCTGTGCAAGGTTTCACGTTCCAAATATCACCACATTGAGAATTAACATGAAGAGACATAGAGTAGCATATGTATACATACCAGGTGCAGTACAATCGTTGTAAATGGACTCCACCATAGATGTGACCTCGTCCTCTCTGATGGGTCGCAGAGCCTCAATCCTTGGCCGTGAAAACAGCTCAAATGTGCAAACTTTTCTCACCTTAATATAGTGTGGTCCGTAATCAGCCCACATCAGATTCTGCCCATTCTTGGTAAACTTGGCTGCTGATCTGCTCCTGTAGCGATCAGCTAGCTGTTGGTCCTTGTCCTTTAGTACTTCTTCTGCAAGCTCAGAGCTGGAAACTACAATGTTGAGGGTAGAACCAAACCAAACGGACATGATTGGTCCATATGTCTGTACCCACTCCAAGAAGCAGCGGCAGCGTACAGGCTTAATGTGGTAAAGATTGCCAAATATGGGCCAGGGGCGTGGTCCTGGAGGAAGTCGAAAGCATAGGCGGTAGACGTATAGGTGGCAGCAGAGGAGGGTGAAAAGAACAGAGAGGATGAAGAGAGTGAGGGCTATCATCGTTGGGTATGGTGATAAATGGAGGGAAATGATGCTTATATAATTAATTAGTATGAAAGAATGGTCATTGTACTTGTAATTATTCGCATGAGTCACGTCAAAAAATTTGAAGTTAATGTAAAGCCTCAACACATAATGTTAATCAAAAGAGAAACAACAGAGTACATGCAGACAATCTTTATACAGATATGCGAAGATAAGGAGGCAATTACAAGAGTAAGATTCATGTTCCCTTCATGGGATGGGAGCATGATTTTAAGGTACGGCCAGACCTTCCAGTGCTGTAATTTGGACATTGTACACCTCCACATTCGAGATTACTCCATAGACCGGACCAGGTTTTAGTAACTTGTACACCTCAAGGCTTACAAAAACCGAAATACTTGAGAAATAAGTGTGATTGAATTTAAACCAATTCCCTTTATTTTAATATATGTGGCTCATTTCAACCATGAAAGTCTACTAAACCCGGCCTGTAAGAACATTACCTGGATATCTTCGAGAGCGGAAACTGGAAGACAATCCTGGCACAGTCAAATGACAAAGATGACACCTTGTAATACCATCTCAGCATCAACCAGATGGATAATGAAATATTTCCTGATCCTGATTTTGGGGCATGAAAGCAGCCCCATCTGGAAGTGGCTGTATATTATACAGCATACAAAAGTTGAGAAATTGGAAATTGTAATGAGTAGCAAGAGAGAGCCGAGAAAAGTAACTTCTACTCTCCATCAAATACTTTCTCACATGTAACATGCTAAAACTTGTTGTAGAGTCAAGACCTCAACAAACACAGTTTACATAACGTCAACAGTCTCCAATAAGGATTATATATCAGCAGCCAAACGTTTGTTCAAATGCGCAGGCAATCTAGGAGTAGGCACCGCCATTAGTGGTGTCCTCATGTAGGTCACCAAACCTGGATTCTCACCCATATCAATCTCTTCGGGATTCATTCCATTAGCAGGAGTCCAAAGGAAATGGTGCAACATATGGCCTATCATAGAAGTCACCAAGTTAATTCCTAGTTGTGCCCCTGGACACACTCTTCGTCCTGCACCAAACGGGAGTAGCCGAAAATCGTGCCCCTTCATGTCAACATCTTCCTCGAAGAACCTTTCTGGGCGGAACTCCAGTGGATTCTTCCAGACCTCAGGGTCACGTGCCACTGCCCAGACATTCACATGAATGTTTGAGCCCTTAGGGATGTCGTACCCTCCAATTTTTACATTGGCATTTGAACGGTGAGGGAGCATGAGAGGGGTTGGAGGGTGCAAACGGAGAGCTTCTTTGGCTACAGATTGTAGGTATGGGAGGTTTGCAAAGTCTAGTTCAGTTAACACTCGTTCATGTCCTACCACACGGTCTAGCTCCTCTTGGGCTTTTTGCTGGACCCTTGGGTTCTTGATCAGCTCTGCCATGGCCCATTCTACGGATATAGCAGTTGTGTCCATTCCAGCAGTTATCATGTCCTGCATACATTAACAAACAGAGTTGCAAAAGAGAATGTTTGATAGGAAAGTACCAACCAGTAACTATGTAAATCTATTTTTTGTTTCGAGAATGGTGTTTCCACTCCAATCACAAAAATCTTGTAACTTGACAATTCAGTAACAATTCTAATCTAATGTAGAATCTTGGGTATAGAGAACATGATAATTCAATCCTAGACTCCTAGTCTCTTGTTTCGGGATTGTTGTTTCCGTACACAGCCATATGAACAAATATAAACATCATGACAGTGTCTTATCTGTAACAATTGAATTAATTTAATTACAAACAATAAGAGGCTTGGTGCAGATGTGCTATTTCTGTGCCAAGAGCCCAAGAGCGCTGTGTGGCGAGTGTAAGAGGAAATGCAAACAATTAGCAACTATAGATAGTCCTTCCAGCTCAAGAGATCTAACAAAGTTAATTGTACAGGATAACTACTTCTGATGTAATACCGTGAGAATAAACTTTGTTAACAAAAGCTTGCACACATAAATCTACTCCACTGAAGTTATTAAAATAACCCCTTATGGTTGAGTGCCATGGAAAACTTTGGAAGCAAAAGATTGCACACATAAATATATTCGACAAAAGTCATGTGGGCCAAAAGTATTGAACGTAAGTTGGTGTACTCACCCAGAGGAGGCCAATGACAGTATCATCGCTAAGAGCATATTTATCTTTGAGCGTAAGCAAGGCATCAAAGAAGTGTTGCTTGGCTCCTCCACTCTCTTGGCGAGCACGGGTGTGCTCTTCCATTATTTCCCTTGTCAGATTGTCCCTACGCGCACCATGTTTAGAGAATGCATCTTCATCAAGTGGGAACATCCAGCGGAGCCATGGGATATGCTCTGCCATGGCCAGGGATGCACCGAGCTTCAACCCATTTGCTACAATGGCCTTGAACTCTTGGCCTTGCTTGTCTATTACCCCCTCAGAATTCACAAACCGTTTCCCAAATGCAAGCCGTGTAATGTTGTTGAATGCCACGGCTCCTAGATATTTCTTTACTAATATGGCTTTTCCCAAGCTTTCTGCATATTGTTGTAAAAATTAGCACGCAGGGTATATGATGTTTTGAACAAAAAGGTGGACAATAATTGGAGTATAATGCTAATTTAGTTACGGTCCAACAACCATGTATCTTGCCCTTGCATCAGAGATGGGCTAAAATGTCAATTACCACAAACTTCTTAGTAATCTGACAACTATAACATGATGATTTTAGGACAAATTCCTCATTGACGAGTTCATGTATCAATGGAACACAAGACCACACTAGATTTAGATATGTTCCTACGAGTGATTTTCACAAACAGATACTACTATACTTTTACAGCCGCAATCACAAACAGAGCAAGTGACAAAAAATCGTTATCAAACACAAATTAATCACCTCCGAGATGCAAAATGCATAACTACCAGACTCCGCAGAAAAGAATCCTTTTATACATAACAAACATTTCAACCACGTGCCACGACAAGGAATAAAAAAGCACATATTACATCGAAATGCCATTTCCAAATACACAAAGTACAGTCGTCTCGTCGTCATAAATCTACTCGTGCATATACATACCTCATCTCCCCGATAAGCCTCGAGCCTCTTCAGAGGCATTATCACAAACAGGTGCTACTCAATACACTACCCGCCTACAGTCTCACAAACAGACAAGTCTCTCACTAATTACAGAAAATGACAGAAAATCCAGACAAATAAGTAAATAACCACCAAATCAAACACAATTGAATAACCTCACACCTGCAAAATCCCATACTACAGACATTTAACAGAAACAAAATCTCTCAAAACACTACAATCAGGCATTTCAAAATGATACGCAGAAATTCAAAACCAAACAAAAACATGAAAGGAATCGCATAGAAAAAGCATATACCAGACGAAGTACAGTCGTTGTAAATCGACTCGACCATAGCAGTAACCTCATCCTCCCTGATCGGCCTCAACGACTCCAGCCTCTTCGGCGAAAACAGCTCAATCGTACACACCTTCCTCACCTTAACATAATGCGGTCCATAATCCGCCCAAATCAGATCCTGGCCGTCCTTACTAAACTTCGCCGCCGATCTACTCCGATGCCTGTCCGCCAGCTGCTGATCCTTCTCCTTGAGCACCTCCTTGGCGAGCTCAGTGTTGGAAACGACGACGTTGAGAGTGGAGCCGAACCAGACGGAGATGATCGGGCCGTAGGTTTGGGCCCAGTCGGCGAAGCAGCGGAAGCGAACGGGCTTGATGTCGTAGAGGTTGCCGACGATCGGGATGGGGCGGGGGCCAGGAGGGAGGCGGTAGCGGAGGCGCGGGTAGAGGTGGTGGAGGAGGATGAGGAGGAATGGGAGGAAGAGCAGAAGGAGAGCTAGTGCCATTGTAGATAGTAGGTGAAAGGGATTGGAGGGAAGTTTCTCTTTCTGTTTATATGCAAGTCTTGGTTTTGTTATGTATAGTTGAGTGGGTGAGAGTTGGTAAAGGGTACTTTGGTCTTTTAGCCGATTGTGGTTGTTGAGTTAATTTGATGATTAATCAAATTCCTATTTTCTTAAGTTGATTTTGGTGGGAAAAAAGTTTTTTGAATTTTCTTGTTATTTTTGGATTTTTTAAATTATTAATTAACATGAAATAAAGTATTACAATTACAATTGTTAAACAAGACGAATTTATCAATCAATTCCAGGTGCAAATCACCACCAATCTCTATTCAGAGAATATAATCACCCATTTTCTTGTTATTTTTGGATTACAATATGAGTTTGTGGTATTCATGATACTACTATATTATATAAAAGCTCAACAATTTAAAAGTTTGAAATTAATGTTAGATAATGAATATAGTTGTGGCGGGTGTGTATTAATTGATGCATACTAGTATAAATAATGTACTCGTCAATTTTAATAAGATCATTATTAATATTAGTAAAATATAAATAACGAAGTGTAGTTTATTTAGTTGGTAAGACGCATTAAATATAATTAATAGGTGGGGTTTAATTTATATTTTAGCTGTTTTGAAAATAATATTAGTAAAATTTAGAACTCGTGAAAAGAATAAGGAAAGACATGATAATTTTTACTTCTTTGACAATGCTTGTAATAATAATTGGTTTTTGGCAAAGTTGGTGGGAAGTAAACCAATCTTGGTGGGAAAAGATGATTACCTTTTGCAACTTTGGCTCTCTCAAAACACCATTGATTCCAAACCATGTGGCTATATTAAGGTGTGGAATGTGCATGCACTCAAACAAGACAAGTAACCACCAAATTATCCAATTCGTTTTGAATTATAGTTTAACCCAATTCATATAAGTTATACCATCAAGTTGCATGATTAGTTTTTAGACTTTATTATCCTAGGCTATTCAACTTTTTATAATTGAGCCTTCCATTCAAGTGATGTGATTGGAAGATCGGATATGATGAAGAAATGAACCAGAAAGGAGTAGGTCAAGTAGACCCTCCTAAGTTGGTGAACTCAACTCTATGGGCTTGGTGGGTTCCTGTGTAGTATCGATAAGTTTGGTGGTGGACGGTGGATTAGTTCGGAAACTAACTCACAAAATCAATTCGGACAATAGAAATATACCCAAACATCTAAATATTATAATAATAATAATAATAATAATAATAATAATAATAATAATAATAAAATATAAAATTGATATCCAACATGCTTCTTTAAATTTTGATCAGTTTCACTTCATGAATAAAAATAAATATAAAATAATAATAATTTAGAAGTAACTATTTAATTTTGGAATGTTATAATTTTTATTAAGCTGTGTATAACTTTATATGTAAAAATATTATGAGCATATATTTGAATTCATATTGACAAAACGAATACATAGACACAAATTTTATATAGATAATGTTAACTAAATAAATTATTCACATATTAAAATAAAAAAATTATAAATTTGAAGAAATGTTTTGATTTATTACGATGAAACGAATTCGTAAATGTCAATTATTCATTAAAATAAAATATAAATTTAAATAAGTATTTAATTGTGCAAATTTATATTTTATCTTCACTATTTAATTTTAGTATTTTGACTGCATGGTGTGTGTTTGTGTGTAAATTTTATTAAGTCTCATATAAATTTATCTATATAATTCCGAAAATTATTAATCGTAAAGCTATTACTGCTACAGAACAGAGTGGTTGCTGACATTTTCATACATCTCTATATATATGCAGTGTTTTTCCACTACAAGTTTACAACATACAAATAGAATACCTCTATCGAGAAAAAAGCAGGAGCGGAACATGAAATCATTACATACAGTTTACAGTTGCATACAACAATGGAGACGAACACGAAAAGACTAGATCGCTAGACTAGTGCTTCAAAAACTAATGGCGATATGATTATAATCGACACTGAAGAAAGCACTGTGCTACCTCAAAACCATGGAAGGAAAAAAACACGAGCGGGAAACATACTCACGTACTATCCTCCTGCATGAATGCCAAGGACACTGGAGATGGGTGTTCTTTGTTCGTCGGAAATAGGATACAGCATACTGTGACTGTGTAACATGGGTCTTTTGCGTACTTACTGTCATACTCATAGGAGCTCTAGTGTCCTTAACCATCCCTTTTGACAAAAACTATATTGGGGGTTGGAAGAAGCTGTTGAACACAGTTGTTCATCACAGGTTTTGGGTTGATTTTGGATCCTGGCTGAAGCTTCACCTCATAGCTCCCAAGAAGGGCTGCAAACAAGGATGACACGCCACGGACTGCCAATTTTTGTCCAATACAGGCTCGCGCGCCAGATCCAAAAGGAAGAAATGCTTCACATTCGCTTGGCTCTTTCATAACACATGAACCCGTTTCTGCACCAGAAAAATTATAGCATAGTTTAAACATCAAGAACGTACATCCAGCAGCACAATTTAAATTCCAAAAGAAATGCTGTGGGCAATAAGATTGAAGAGATAAGAAACCTATAAGTTTTATTGGTTTAAGAAGGTAAATTTATGATTAGGGAAGTCATGCAACATGTGTGAAGACAAGGTGAAGGTAAATAAAATATAACAATTGCAGTATAATGTTAATTATACAACCGGGTTATATGATGTACACTGAACAACAGACACGTGATGTCAATTAAATTGACAGTTAAATATAGCAGACATAGAAAACTGAATACAAATAAAGGAAACAAGCGTAGATAACTAATCGTGAAAACCCTTTTTCTCATCCATGACCAATTAAATCCTCAACTCGTTTGCTCCATGTTTCTGCTATACAAGTGCATCTTCAATCTAGAAAGGTGCACCAGCTATGCTCAAATAGTATTTATTCCTATGACCATCAGTGGTGATTGCCTATAATTTCAATCTTGGATCAATCTACTATTCATAATCCTAAATTCCTAGTAGTAGCACCATTTTGTCCATTAGTCCTGATATATGTTCTTACTAATACTAACTCCAAGTCTCCACCTAGTTGCTACTCCTTTGTCTTTTTAGATGATGCCATTATGAACATTGTCAAACAGCTTGTTTACGAATAAGAAAGCAAATGGACAAAATTTACCTGAACATAGTTCTTTGTCACCTAAACTGCATCCATCACCATTCCTAGTTGAAAGAAAACGGTGGGGATTGAACTCCCTAGCATCAACCCCCCAGTTCAAACTGTCCATTTGAACCAACTGAACTGGGACAACAATAATTGCGGCAGCTGGTATTTCCACACCATTTTTTAGATTCAGACCTTCAAAGACCAAAACAATAAAAAGCAAATTAGTTAAGCTGTAAAGCAAAACCTAGGTCCTACATGCATAGCTGCATGAAATAAAAACTGCAAGTTTTTTGTTCTCAGATCTCAGTCTCTTCCTTTTTCGATATTCTGTAAAGATTACAAAGGTCAATTACCATGTCCGAGAGAGCATCTGTGCAGAAAAGGTCCAGCTGGAAGTAGGCGAGCGGCTTCATATACAGTTGCAAGGAGATGGGGTAAGCGATTAATATTCAACTGACCGTGCCTCGTCAAATTATCCTGAGCAGTAGCCATAATTAACTCTGAGTGAATCTGTCCAGACAACAAATTTGATCAATTTTCCCACGGAGATGGAATCAAAGGGTGGAGTGTGATAACAAGTAACTATGTATTGGAATGACATGATTTCAATTATATAGTACTAATATAGACTGTATAGAGCATTTATAGTCTTCAAATGTTTGATGCAGAATCCCCAGATAAAAACAGTTTGTCGAATCTCTGATATAAACAATTTGTCCACTTGAACAAATTTTAGAACAGAAAATTCAAAGACCTCAAAGAGAAATGTCAACATTCAGGACGGAACTATATGCTACCATGAATGTGAGGAACTATAACAAATATTCAGGATTGAGTAAATAAAAAAGTTACTTCTATCCTCAAGAGAAGCATCATTAAACATTTACAGCAAAATCTAGTACTAAATGCAACATTCATAGATCTGTCTTTCATCCCGTACCAGAGGTGGTGACCTGAATCTCAGACTTCTCAAGGGAATGGACCTCATTCAGAAAACTCTTGAAATTTGTCAATTATGCATTACATTTACAGCAGCGTAACAGAATCTGTGAAAAATGGTACTGGAGCTGGAAATCCTAAAGAGAGATTTGTGAAGATGATGACAATAACTAATAAGAAGATATATGGTCACCTTATTCTGCACGTCCGGATGAGTCACAAGCCTTGTCAGGATATTACTGATTAGTGCAGCCATAGTCAAGGATCCATGAAACAGCATACTAACTATCTCGCCACACTGTTCATATCCCACATCTTCGTGTCTACCAAGATTCGAATAGAAATCTGATTTGATGCCTTGTTTGCTTTCCGTCACCAGTTCTTCGGTTAACCCCTTCAATTTAGCACACAAATCCTGGTACCTCCAGAAATCTTGGTTCCAGAAAGGAGTAACACTGTACGACGCCCAAAAGCAAGCATCCTTTGCAATCTTCATTAATAGCTCTTCATATACAGATGCCTTTGGCCATGTCAGAAATACATCCCCGAATAGTGTGGCTCCCAGGATGGAAAAAGCTAGGCGCTGAGATAGGGTTTCACAGTCAAGACCTCCCTTAGACATGGCATTCTGAGATCTCTCAAGGATACACTCCAAAATTCCTCCAGGAACCGAACTTACTTTCTGAAGCACTGTGCCATTAAGTTCTGTTTCCAATGATTTACGTCGATGTTCCACCTACATTAAGCGCAAGATACATTTATAAAAAATGCTGCATCAATCAAAATTAAAATTTACGCAAATCTACTATGGAGAAGACAAGCTATACAGCCTAATGTACTGACAATATTTATAGCAAAAAAACAGGTATTGCAAGATTAAACAGATGGAGCTCAATTCATTATGAACTCTATGCAAACCACAAACTCACTGCATCATTCTACTGTCAGTGAAGATTGAACAGCTACATTGACTACTTAAGGCTTGATGAACATTTCCAATGTTCACAAGCAGGCTTGTATTGTAACTAATACACTAGCAGGCCACTTAAATTTTTTTGCTTTCAGTTCTTAATAAATCCAAGTATAATCAAGCAATGCATAATGACTAAAAACATGCTCCTAGATAGCAGAGTATTAATCAAACTGCTAATAGTCAAGATAGGCAAGCTGCTCAGTGTACTGGTTGATAATCAATCCTAATTGACATCTGCACACATCATGCGAGACATACAGACAGTTGGAGGGCAAACATTTAAATAAATAATAAGATAAAATCCAGGACACCGCTCACCTTTTCAAAAGACGAGACAAAGAGGCTTGATTTTCCAAAAGCTAGATTGAATGCTTTCCCTGTCAATGGTAACTTATCATGTGCCTTCAAAAGCACATCTTCAATAAGTTCAGAATCCTTTACAGACACCAGCAATTGAGTAGGGCCAAGCCATAGTTTCACAATGCCTCCATAAACCTTGTGAGAGTTGTACAAAACATCTGAAACACCCAACACTAGTGGTCATAATACAAACAAAACGCTAGCATAATATCCAAATGCTCAAACAAAACAAATCTACGGCACAGGACCTACAAAAACTACTATATCTAACTTTACCTATCCAAAACTCACAACAGTCAACAGTAGCTCAATGTTTTCAGATTCTAATTCTGTCTCAGCACTTAGCAGCAATATACCCACTCAATATGACCCCAACATCAACTGCAAAAAACTACTATATCCGCACATTTCATATCCAAAACTCACAACACTCGACAGTAGCTCAATGTTTTCAGTATATAATTTTGTCTCAACAGCAATATAACCACTCAATATGACCCAATATCTTTTTTTTTTTAAACGGCTAAAGGGTGACTCGAACCCCCGACCATTGGTTGAAGTTGAAGCGTCTTGCCAACTTAGCTGCACTTCATTGTCATATGAACCCAATATCAGCTACAAAAACTACTATATCCACACTTTTCGTATCCAAAACTCACAACGGTCGTCAGTAGCTCAATGTTTTCAGATTCTAATTCTCTCTCAGCACCAATATAACCACTCAGTATCAGCTACAAATACTACTATATCCGCACTTTTCCTATCCAAAAGGAGCTGACATAAACTCAATGTTTTCAGATTCTAATTCTATCTCAGAAGCAATATAACTACTAGATATGATCTCAATCCTCAATATCAACACAAAAACTAATATATCCGCACTTTTCCTGTTCATAATTGACAACAGTCACAGTAGCTCAATGTTTTCAGATTCTAATTCTGTCTCAGCAGCAATCTAACAACTGAATTATGAGGTGATTAACGGCTGATCATGTAAACAATAACATATAACAAACAATCAAAATTCATAACAGCAGAAACAAATGTGTGGCAGGCTGATCCATCTACCTAACACGTACTACTACAATTAATGTCTTAGACCAAGTCAAAACAGTCAAAAACTCAAAATGTCTCTACAAGCAGCAGAGTAAAATTAAACAGGACGATGAAGTGACGAACCGGTGAGATTGGAGCGGGAGATGAGGTGGTGGTGGCCGTAGAAGGACGTGCACGGCGGGCCGGGGATTTCGCGGGCCTTGGCCCACATACGAAAGACATTGACAAGCTTCTCAAGCAGAAAGCCAGTGACGCTGATCAGAGAAATCCATAGAAAGGCGTTGATCTGTCGTTCGAAGCAGAACTCCATTTTCTGCAAAAAGCATCTAGAGAGAGAAATGTGTGTGGTGGATGGTGATAATTGGGGATTTTAACTTTTCTGATTGGTTCGTTTAGTTCCGGTTTTGACTTATATTCTTTCGTTTCGTTAGCTGGCAGCTGACGGAGTTTGTATTTAGTTTTCTGCATTTTTTAATCATCGTGTGTTTCTTGCTGGTATTAGAATAGTACATTAGTCAACTTTGATAATTTCTTCCTTAGACGCGTTCATTGATATCTATTAACGATTTATCACATAATTTTAACGTATCGAAAATTAATAGACATTCAAAATTCTTTTAATTTCCTTGAGTCTCATATTATATTTCTCGTTTTAACATTTTACAATTAACATACTTCAATTTTAATTTTAAATTCATCTTAATCCGGATGAAGTAGATATCGGGTTAATTTTTAGATCGAAGACATGTAATTTTGTGAAGGCTGGCGCTGTCATTATTGGTCACACAACCAATAACATCGTCGAGCTTGTAGTGTTTAAAACAGCCTTAGCCATGGCGATCCAACTTGATTCTAACTTTATTGTGGATGTTATTAACGAGGGCAGAGCAATAGTGGCGCCATAGGAGATTGATAGTTTATATTCACCATCTTTAATCATTCGTTCGGGAGGATACAGTGCAATTCATATATCGGGAGGCGAATGATGTGACAATTTTTTGGTCCAAAGTAGGTTAAAGATATGCAGCAACATGAGCAACAAAATCAAGTCCCGGAATATGTTTTTGCAGCGGCTCGAAAGAGCATTTTAATTTAGGATAGTGTTAGTGCCACAAAGTGGCTTGTTGAACAAGACTTACATGTAGTTTCGTCTCGTTTAATTTCTGATGTACGTATACATTAGTATGTAAGGTTAACTTTTCATTATTATAATGAAGTTTACACTTTGAAAAAAAAAATTCAACTTGTAACCTTAAAGTTGAGGAGTCACAGGGCTCATGCGCTTCAACAACTCACATGAAAGTTGACTAGTCACCTCGAACAATTTGAGAGCACTCCAACTTAATGTGTTCCCTTGCCCATTTCTTTGTGGGCAATGGTCTCCGATGTTTCTTAACCATTCAATGTATGATACAATCTCTCCACAAACCCATAGAAATATGAGTAGGTCAATCATACGTGGTTGGACTGGTTTTGTTTGACATGCCTTAACAAAGCAACACCTAGAGACATTGACAATTTGAGTTCATCTGGTTCTTCTGAGTTTCTGACAATGAAGAGGGCGTGGTTGAGGAAGAGGCAGTGGGAGGTGAAGAGGAAGAGGCAATGGGAGATGAAGAGCAGTCGGAAGATGAAGGCGAAGATGTTTTTGATGATGAAGAGCCATTAGTTGGTATTTAAGGAGATAGTCTGAGAACCGAAATATTTTTCACTTTCAGTCCCCATAATTGATTTTCTTTTTTTTTTTAGTTGTTTGATTCTGGGTTTAGTTTTGTTGTATATATATATATTTTTTTCATGCCTTATGGTGTTTTAAGGCTGTCTTTTTAGGTTGAGTTGTTAAGTCTGTAATTGGAAGTAGAATGTTGTTTGTTTTTTTATGCAATTTGTTCCATATCAGGCTATATCTGTAATTGTTAAGTCTGTAATTGAAAGTGTCAAGTTAAGTTTATACAATGGTTCCATATTATGCTATGTCTAATTAAATTTATGTTATAATTTTCTATTTAATAAAAAATAAGGAATAAAAAAACACACAAGTAATAAAAACACCAAGTTAATAAATGGTAATACCAAGTTAAGTTATGGAAACACTAAGTTATCAATTTAAAAAACCCATATAGCATCTTTGTTCAGTTAATGGAATGTAAAACAATGCTATATAATTTTTAACTAAACAATCAATGGAAACACCAAGTTAAGTAATTGAAACTCGACATTACCATTTAAAATTCCCAGATAACAAGCAATTGAAACAGTTGTAGTATATGAAATACGCAGTTAAAGATATTACCTTTTTCTTTGTTGTTGTTTTTCCTCTCTTCTTTTTTTTTTGTTGGTGTGTTTTGTTTGCCTTTTTTTTGGTGTTTTTTTCTGTCTGTATGAGTGTGCTTATTTCAGGGTTGATGTGTGTGGTTTTTTTTTTGCAATCAATCGCATTCAATAATGCTGCTAAAGATTGAGTTAAGGTTCAATATCAAAAAAAAATAGAGATCGAGATGTTTGTTTTACAAGAATACTGTTTTTTTCCTTAATGTTGATTGTATCTATAAAGGATATTAGATCAAGTGAAAATTTTACAGTTTTGCTTTCAATCCAATCTGATCAGGTTCAATTGGCTTCATCATCCCAAATCTTCTTTTTGTAGTCTTTTTTCGCCCTTTTATGTTTGCTCGAATATGATCCAACACCATATGAGGTATGCATGTGTCCTCTTCATTTATGTTAGACTGCCCTCAATGGGCGTGGCATCAGCTCACGCGCCGTGTCACAGCGCGTAAGGCGCCTGGCAGCAGCTAATGGGCTGCTGCCACGTCCCCTTGCTTTTTTTCTTCTTTATATTTTGTCCAATTTAAAAGCGAATAACTCGAAAAATATAAATGTAAAAAATATATAAAATTAACAACGGATTCGTCTCTTCGAGATATATGAATAGAGACCACTTCGATTATTTTTTGATCATTCCATCTCACACTCATTTTCTCTTTCAATTAAACTTAAAATTGTAAAACAATCTCTAATAATTCAATTTTATTAATTTCAACTTTCAAATACTATTATAATATATTAAATATGTTTTCAACAAAATAAAAAAAAAATTTAAATTTTAAACCTTAAAAAAATTATAAAACGACTTAAAACAATGCAATTTCATTAATTTCAACGTCTAAATACTCTTATAATATGAATAATATGTAAATAAAACTTAAAAAAATTAAAAAATTTGATGACGTGGCAACGACGACCCACCATTAGAGCAAAACGACGACGACGCGCCGTCGTACGTTAGTTTTATGGGATGAATCTTGAACTATACTATCCCGCATTACAGATTGTACTTCCAACAGATCTCGGTTGAATCCATCTTCTATGATTTTTCGAGCTCATTCATCTGTCGAACAACTAATAAAGAGATCATAGTACTTCCTTGCCATATGTTGCCTCCATGGTAAGGAATCGTTCGGCTTCTCTTTCACTGGAGTATCACATGTGTTTTTACAAATAATATAAAATCCCATGTTTTATACTAATTCTCACAGCAAATATTTAAAATAGCAGAGACATGTGATTATACAAACAAATCATAAAATACAATGTTAGAAAACTTGGCAATTCACCTGTGTACTCCTTATCCCATACATGCTTTTTCACATGTTTTGTTCATCTGTTGGTTATATATTTTTCAGGGATCCTTCTGCACATCAAAGGGTTTGATAACATGAAGGCACAACCATCCTAGTGAGCTTGCATGCACAATTAATTTGATGTCACATCCTTTCCAATTCTTGCAAAGATAACAGTGCTTGATTGGTACCATGAGTCTTTTTGTCTTGGGTGAATTGAGTACACAATGTGATCATCGTCAAGTTTCGAAACTACAACGTATGTTGTTGAGTAAGCAGCATAAACCTCTTTTCTGAAACATTCAAAAACTGAATTTCTGTATATATCTACCCATGTACCATTATTCCAGAGTAAATATCAAGTTTGGGTTTAGTTGTAATTGCTAAATGATCTTTCAATTGTTCTGCACTTCTCCAACGTTTCACTGTTGCTTGAAATATATCAAAAAACTGTGTAAGAGATGTATTCCTGTTAGCCCTGAAACAAATAGCACTATTGGTGCTCTCACTCCGTTGTAAAGATAAAAATCCAGCAGGAAAGAAGTCTCTGCTTAATGTTGTGCACCATTTCTCACGCAAACTATAGAGTCTCTTGAACCATCCTTCCGATGAGACATTATACGTTTGCAACATTGTATTCCACCTAGATTCAAATTCAGCTTCATCAACACACCATTTCAAGCAATAGTCAATATCATTCTTGAAGTTCTCATCAGTTTTTAACTGTTCAAAGTGACTTATTGCATTTTGCTGAATATGCCACAGGCAAAGCTTATGTCTGGACTTTCCACCAAACACCTGTATTTCAAACAGACATATAATATGACTTGTACATTTTGAATTATGCATACAACTCATATTTTTGAAACAGACAACTCCCATTTTTTTGTAACAGACAACTCCCATCTTTTTGTAACAGACAGATGTTTAAAAAAAATTCAAAGCAAAATTTGTTATATGATATAAGGAGATTTTTTTGTTAGATAAATATCCCCAGTATTTTTTTCACAATCCCAAATCATGGTGTTAATTGCACAGACTGAAAATCCCACATGGCAAAATGTAAATATCCCCAGGGCGTTCACAATTCTCCTGTTATGTTCTAAATTACACTGGCAGAAAATTCCCAGGCAAAAGGTAAATACCCACAGTCTCATTAACAATCCCCCAGTCATGTCATAAATTGCACAGACAGAAAATCTCCCAGGTAAAAGGTAAATATCCCAAGACTCTTTTTGATAAATCCCCAGTCATTGTGTAAATATATTATAAATGACAGACAAGTCATAAAATTTAACGGACATATTATAAATTAGCAACAGACAAAATCAGGAGGTTGATATTAATTCATACCGTACTGATAGCATTGGACATGGTATGGTCTTGATCAGTTAAAATTGTTATTGTTTCTTTATCACCCATAGACTTCTTGAATTCTCCAAGTGCCCACTCAACATAGTTTCGCTTGATAAAAATGCACATACATACATTACCGAATTCCAATGATTGTTAACTCCAACAATTGGAGCACATATCAAATTGTATATGTTTGTGTTGTAAGTTGTATCAAATATTATAACATCTCCAAATAAATCAAAATCCTCTTTCGTCATAAGGTCTCTCCAAAATATGTCTTCCAATCTTGAATCCTCCTCATATCTGAAGCTATAATATAACCTTGGATCATCCCCTTTTAGGATGTGGAGTGTGTTCACAACTGTTTGAGCATCACCTTGAATTTTTTTTCTCAGTTCTGTAGTTGTTGACCCAGTTTATTTGGTCCCTTTTTGTGTGACCGACGTATTCCTCCCCACCAGCCAGCTTTGTCAATACATTGAAGCCTTCAGTTGGTCTTAAACCATCATCCTCAAAGTTGGGCAATCAATTCACCTTTTTTTCTTTTGAAATAGAACGTTCACTCCGCTTTAAGTGATTTTATTGAACCCTAGTGAATTCATGGTTGTGACCCCTGTCATGCATAATTATCATATAACGACACTGACACTCCATTTTCTTGTATTTGACTCTTGCTTCAGCCTCACATTCAGTCCTTACAATGGCTTTATTGCCTCGCCTCTTTTTTTTTTTTTTTTAGTTTAGGGTTGTTGTTGTCAACAACAGGAGATGGGAGAATCAACTGACCAACTGTACCTGGTGATGAAATTTTCATATCAAGGTATTTCGACCTGGATTTTCCTTCACATGAGCAATTGAAGTATAACTCTGCAACTCCAGTAATTTTTTTTGTACCTCTTTGTACTCATTTTTTATGTGAAGCCATTTCCATTCGCATGAGCTTTGTATATTGCATAAAGACCCTACACGTGATCTTGTTTCATAAGATATGTACTGACGAGGACCTGCATATTTTTTTGTTTGACAAATTTAGATATCACTGAGGTTTATAAAAAAATACATTTTTTTATAAACGAATAAACAAATACATTTTTTTTTGAAGAAGTGAAGGTTTTTTTTAAAACCTATTTGTTGTACTGGTTGTATGTATTTGGTATTTCAAACAAGTCAGCACTTTGATCAGGAGCAACATCATATGGTGCATCTGCTGTAAGATCATTTTTTTTTGGCATTAGTTCAAGCAAGTAAATTGCGTAACTAAAGATTATACTAGTAATGTTTTTTGTTTGTGTTTTTAATACCTTGATTCAGTCTGTCTGATTCGTTATCCTTCAAATCAGGAAGCAAGTCATCTTTTTGTTGTACTGATTGTCTGGTTGGATTATCATAATCATATGAAGGATCAAATTATCATTCCAGTATCTGTAATGATAAAAAAAGGTTCTATGTTGGATTCAAATGTTAAATGGTAGGGAACGCAAACATTAATAATAATTATAGACATTAAATGAGATACATTTTAATGAGATTCATTAAAAACTAAAGTGAAGAAGGAGAAGGAGAAGGAGAAGAAGATGATGATGATGATGCATTTTTCCATCTATAAGAATGATGGAATAGCAGTTTTATTTCTTTCATATGAACACTAGACGGTTTCAATCTTTTAATTTTGGTAAATAACAATGTCAAGTCTATGGTTTCTAACTGTTATGAGAGTAAGCGACTACATTGTAAATGGGTTCACAACTACTGACGCCAACACACGAGTGGTTGAACAACCTTCTCGGAATGAGAAGCTTTTTTGTCTTATGCAGTGCACACTCATTGATGATCTACCAAATGATCCAATATTAAAGGCAACAAACTTGCTTGCCCATTTTCTGGCAATATGGAATCATCATGAGGAGGTTGTCAATGTTGCAAATAAGCACTGTAATTGCCATGTTCATTTTTGCCAAAGGTGATTTGGTTCCACCTACCGACCCCCCCACCCCCCGATTGTACTTGATCAATGCGGCAACACAATTATTGAAGCTAGCATTCCATTCTTCATGTAGGATTTTTTTTAAAAATTATCCATAATGAATTCATCTATTTTTTTAGTTTAATGTACTTTTTTTCCCAACAATTTCTTCATATTTGTTTTTTTATAATTAACTATAAACAAAGAATTTTAAATAGAATACACTTTTAAAAGATCAAATCAAATAGGGGCACACCTACTTGTAGGATGTCAATCTGTTCAATTAAAGATAATCCATTTCCTTTCAAAGCAGGGATCAAATCTTCAATGATCCTCGTAAGATATCGAATAACGAATTAGTTACATAAATGACCCAGGCAACATTTAAATATCCCCATAATTCTTTGACAATTTTCCAGTTATGTTGTAAATTAAATAGACAGGAAATACCTTATGCAAAGGTAAATATCACCAGTCTTTTTTCACAATCTCCAGTCATGGTGTAAAATTGCCAGCCTGAAAAATCTCCAGGCAAAAGTAAATATCCCCATGCTCCTTCACAATCCCCAGTTATGGTGTAAATTGCACAAACTGAAAATCCCAGGTAAAATGTAAATATCCCCAGTCTTTTTTCACAATCCCCACTCATGGTGTAAATTGCACGGACTGAAAAATCCCCAGTCTCATTCACATCCCCCCAGTTATGTTGTAAATTGCACATACATAAAATACCCCAGGAGAAGGTAAATATCCCCAAAAAAATTTCCCAATCCCCAGTCTTGGTGTAAAATTACAAAGACTGAAAAATCCCCAGGAAAAAAGTAAATATCCCCAGGCTCCTTCACAATCACCAGTTATAGTGTAAATTGCACATATTGAAAACCCCCCCCAGACAAAATGTAAATTATCCCCAGGCTCTTTTGACAATTCCTAGTCATGGTGTAAATTGCACAGACTAAAAAATTCCCAGGCAAAAGGTAAATATCCCTAGTCTACTTTTGCAATCCCCAGTCATGGTGTAAATTGCACAGACAGAAAAAGCTCCAGTCAAAAGGTAAAATATCCCCAGTCTCATTCACAATCTCCAGTTATGTTGTAAATTGCACATACAGAAATTCCCCAAGGCAAAAGGTAAAATATCCCCAGTCTCATTCACAATCCCCCTGTCATGTTGTAAATTGCACAGACAGAAAATCCCCAAGGCAAAAGGTAACATATCCCCAGGGTTTTTGACAATCCCCAGTCATAGTGTAAATTGCACAGACTGAAAATATCCCAGATAAAATGTAAATATCCCCAGACTTTTTCACAATCCCCAATTATGTTCTAAATTACACAGAAAGAGAAATCTCCAGGCAAAAGGTAATTATCCCCAGGGTTTTGACAATTTCCCAGTTTTATTGTAAATTGAACATACATAAAATCCCCCAGGCAAAAGGTAAATATCCCCAGGCTCCTTCACAATCCCAATTATTGTGTAAATTGCACAGACTGAAAATTCCTCTGGCAAAAAGTAAATATCCCCAGGCTACTTTTTACAATCCCCAGTCATGATATAAAGAACACATACAAAATTCCCAGGTAAAAGGTAATTATCCACAGGCTCTTTCACAATCCCCAGTTAATTCTAAATTACACAAACAGAGAAATACCCAAGCAAAAGGTAAATATCCCCATATTTTTGACAATTCCCCAGTCATGGTGTAAATTGCACAGACAAAAAACACCCCCAAGCAAAAGGTAATTATCCCCAGGCTCTTTCATAATCCCTAATTATGGTATAAATTGTACATACTGGAAATTCTCTAGGCAAAACTGTAAAATCTACCCAGGCTTTTATAAAAATCAACAAGACATTTTGCTACATGCAATCAATTTCCCCAAACAAATGTAAAATCAACCAGACTATATATATATATATATATATATATATATAGCCAGACATATAGTAAAATTCAGAGGCAGTAAAATTCATCAGGATAAACTGTAAAAACACATATAGATCATGAGAAACTCACATCCAATAGAAAACAACACATAAGATATGATAAACAAGCATAAAGTCGTCGAACATAAGAGAAACATATCGAGATCAAAATCAATCTCACCAGTAGCTCGATTACACGATTCAATAGTTCGTTCAGCTTATCCAAACTGCAAAACATGCGTAACACATACAAATTGATTAGGATCGAACAATTTCGAAATCGAAATCATTCAAATCTCACTAAACAAAAATAATTTGTGGTACAAAATACCTCGATTGATTAATTCGACATCGTATGTAGTTGATTTGATCGATTGAAGTCGTCGGAAAAGCAGGAATCGCCGTAATAGCAGGAAAAATCGTCAGGATCGATCGAGATTTGTATATTTTGACGGTTTATATGTTTTTGTGCTAATTTTAACGTTTATTTATAGTGTCCGATTTTGTCTCGGGCTGGTTCAAACTGCCCATATGAAAATTAAATGTGGACTTTCCATTATTAATGGAAAGACTTTCTCTTGCACTAATCCTCTTCCTTTTTGAGCAAAAATTTGAAAATAAAGATAAAGAGAAAAGCAATGTCCAACTTCCCGCCATACAAAACCCAATATCGAACTGTAATTCCCAAAGAGCCCTCCAAGTTTTCCCCCTTTCTCTCTCAAAATCGAATCCGAAAGTAATTGCTCTGAAAACTCAAACTTGAAATGAAGATTGAGAACAGATTTCCTTTCTGACAGTACTATTTCTAGGGTTCTTACTTTCCGTTTCCGTATCTTTCTCGCTCGAGCACAAACAAACAGCTATGTCCCACCCGACCAATGATTTCTGCGCCACCACTTCGCCTCCGTCGGATTCAGCCACCACAACCACCAGCGACTTGCTTCTCAATGATCTCCAGGTAAATTTCTGTAGAGTATGTAATTTTCGGTCTCTTGAATTCTTGAATTTGTACCAGTTTCATGTATTGCTTATTCCGAGCTCAGTGGGTGTAAATTGTAATACATTGCCGAGTAGCTATTTATTGGAAGTGTTTGGTTCCAAATTGGAATTGATAAAACTCAATTTCAGTTACATTTTTGTGTACAAAAACTACACAAAGACTCAATTGGAATTGAGTTTTGGCAATTCCAATTTGGAATCAAACACTCCGAGAATGAAATCCGCAATTCAATGGGAATTTAGCACTGGAATGTATGCATCTACATATGAATTTCTAGAATGTTATTTTTTTTTTTGGTATGACCAAGGATTTCAATTCGTTCATTTCCCCCCCTCTAAAAATCTTGATTTGGCTTCAATTTATCCTGGAACACAAGTGTTTCTTAAGAGTATATGTATGCTATTATATTGACTAATTTATTTACTGATTGATTAATTAAATAGTTTATTGTCATTGGAAATTTGGAATGGAGAATTGCATGTTGAAGTAAATTTATATTGTGTTTTTCATAGATAATATGGGATGAAGTCGGAGAGAGTGATGATGAGAGGGACAAGTTGCTTCTTCAGTTGGAGCAGGACTGCCTTGACATATACCGGAGGAGGGTGGAAAGAAGCAGAAAGTACAAAGCTGATTTACTCCAGTCTTTGGCTGAGGCCCAAGCTGAAATTACTCAAATTGCTTCTTCTCTTGGAGAGCAGGCTCCGCTCCCACGGGTACGTAGCTGTTCCGCCATTGTAATATGTGAAATTCAGAGTTCAGTAGCATTCTTACCCCTTTTGTCTTCTGCACAATGGGTCATTACCCGAGCTAATCTACTCTGCCTAATAAATTATAAAAATTCATATTGTTTACTTGTTACAAGTACGTTTTTACTATATTATCTCTATGATGTTGTATATTCTTTAATTTAGTTTGCATGTTGTAACTTGTATTCATGTTTTCACTGTTCATTTTTCGTCGCAGTATGAAAAGATGAAGGGCAGTCTTAAGCAGCAAATATCAATGCTAAGTCCGATCTTGGAGAATTTGAGACTAAAGAAGCAAGAGAAGGTTGAGGAGATTTCAGTAATTGAGCTTCAGATTGCACAGATCTGTGCAGAAATAGGTGGCAATGATCAGATACTTAATGCTAGCAGGGTCCAAGTGGATGAACTTGACCTAACGACCAAGAAACTCGGAGAACTAAAGTATCGCCTTCAGGAGCTTCAAACTGAAAAGGTCTGATTATTATTTTTTGTATAGTTCTTATTTTATTTTTAAAATGATGAAGGCCTTCAATTTTAATTTGGTGATGAGTAAATTTATTTTTCCCATACTTTGCAGAATCTGCGGTTGCACAAAGTTAATGGCCAGAGGATTGCTATCCATGATCTCTCAGTTGTCATGTCACTAGAGTTTGAGAAGATAATGTCGGATATTCATCCTACTTTTGTAGATAATGCTACTGGTCAACTGAGTATAAGCAATGAAACGCTGGCTCGGTTAACAAGTGAGTTGAATTCACTAAAGCAAGAGAAACAACAGCGGTTAGTTAAGGTGATTCCCAAACTAAATAAACTCTAATTTCCTTATCTTGTGTTCCACCGGAAATTATGTGAGTGAAGAAGGTATGTAGTAAATGAAGATAAGGGAGAACTTAGGAAGAAATTAATGACCATAACTCTGAAGTTTTCATATCTAGTAGTATTCTAATAATGTATTCCTTTATCCAGCAATATACACCTGTGAATATATAACTTATTCTCATTTGTCATAACTATGACTGTTATTTTATGCTGTTTTCTTGCATATTCAAGTTTCCTTCTATGCTGTAGACTTCCCTGTTCTAGATCATGCACACATAATTCATATACAAATGCAGATTTCAGAGACCATAAATAATGCATCTTTCTTCCTATGTTGGTGTCTCTCTCTCTCATATATACTTTTACATGTGCTCGTCATTTATCTTATTATCTATCATCTGGCGCACAATATGACCCACTGGATTATGTATGTGGTGATGGCCTATGTGATGGATCTCCTACTATTTCAGATTATTTGGACCACATTGATTTTAAATTGTGTTGCTTTATAGAAAAAGTAAACAAATAGCTCATAATATCTCTGATGCTTATAAGTTCTAATCTGGTAAACTATGCATTATTTCGTTCTGACCCATGACTTACTTCATTCCGGAATAGGTACAAGAGCTCGGACGAGAATTGGTTGAATTGTGGGACCTTATGGATATAACTAACGATGAGAGAACGCGGTTTGACCATGTCACAGGCTTACTCAATTCCAATGTCCATCAGGTTCTAGGTCAAGGATCTTTATCTGATTATGTCATTGAGCAGGTCATTCTTCTCTCCAGTAAATCTACTTAGGGCACATTATGGATAACTAGCCATCTTCTATTTTTTAAGTGCATTTTGTTTTTATCTGTATGCAGGCAGAAGTTGAAGTTGAAAGCCTGAATGTTTTGAAAGCTAGTAAGATGAAAGAACTTTTGCTTAAGAGACAATTTGAGCTGGAAGAGATCTACAAAGGGGTTCATGTGGATGTTGACAGTGAGAAAGCTAGGAAAATCCTAATTGAGCTTATGGAATCTGGTGATACTCTAATCCACTTTCTTATATTTTTATTTAATAATAATATTAATTATTTATCAGGCAAATACTGGGTGTAAGAGGATATCCAAGCATTTTGTGATAGAAATGGATACTAAGGCATGTCTATACTACAGTATGTTGTTCAGTGTCTTCAATATGAGAATAAATGAGACTGTATAGTGTACAATGTAGTGCATTACTGTTGGAAATGGTTAGTGAAAGAACTGGTCATGATCCCCCCAAACAAGAAGGATGAAAAAGTAAACTGAGTTGGCGTGTCGTCTATAGCTGCATGGGACATGTTATTGTGTGGGTAGAATACTTTTTGGGCTCTTTTTTTTTTTTTTTTAATAACTTTCCTGCTAATTCATTACAGCGAAGCAAAATTGAACCAACACTCCATTCCCTTCCCATTCTGATAGAACAAAATTGAACTAGCACCCTACTCCATCCCCCACATAATGTACATAACTAATATTGTTCTTTATATATTAGACACTCTTGTAATATCTTATTGCGAAATGCAAATAACAAGTGCAGGCAATTTTGATTTTTCTGAGCTTTTATCGAGTATGAATGATGAGATTGCTAAAGCCAAAGAATTGGCTCTAAGCAGAAAGGATATTTTGGATAAGGTGGAGAAATGGAGACATGCATCTGAGGAGGAGAACTGGCTGGACGAGTATGAGAGGGTAAATTTTCATCGATCACCTACTTGTTCTTTCATGCTAAAAGCTTTCATTATGTTGGATCATCAGTGTTATTCAAGAGGTTTAGCAGTTAGCACTCTGCTAGTGTCATCTGAATTAGTTTTTTTTCTACATATGCTGAGTTCCTGTGCCATGGGATAAAAAACTTCTGAATAAAGCTGAATTGTTCATTGAATCCTGTTTTGCATATGGGCTTTACTACATTTGTCACTTTTTAAGGAAGACACATTTCTTGGTCATTCTTATAATCAACCTGTGTGGATGGTATCCGACATTTGATGAATACTTTCTTTGATTTTTCCAGGATGAGAATCGTTATTGTGCTGGAAGGGGAGTTCACAAAAATTTGAAGCGTGCCGAGAAAGCTAGAATTCTTGTCAGCAAAATACCATGTGAGTTGCTTAATATACTCTCATATTTCTTACTCCTACTAATGAACTGAAAAATGTCCTGAGAAACTAGTAGCTTTGTAGATGACAGCAAGTAGACTTATTTTCACATTTTCCAATTTTCTATTTACTAGGCTGACTCTCATATTGCTAAATATCAATCTCCAAAAGGACCAAAACCCTAGTAGCCTATAGTACCACTTACTTTTGGTAAGCCTGCAACTGATGACTCTTCTTCAGAAAAATGAATTTGGAAAATTTAATACTACTGTGATATTCTTGTAAAAACTATAAATCACGTCTCTTCTTAACATGACAAAAATCCATACCTCCTTTACCAAGTGTTTGGCATACTCACCCACTTTACACCAATGTGATATGGATTTCGGATAGTTTAGGAAATCAATTCTTTCACAAGACTTTCTCCTCAAAATCAAAAGTTGCTTAATGTCTTGGACCCTTTGAAAATTGATCAACATGCAGTAACACTGCCTCACGACATTTACCCTGCATAGTCTGTTTGATGTTTTATGAAAAGGTGTCTGAATATTTGAACATTTAACCTTCTATTGCAGCTCTTGTTGATAGCTTAATGATAAAAGTAAAGACCTGGGAGCTGGAAAAAGGGATGCCGTTTTTATATAACAAGGCAAGTAAACTTATGAAATAATTTCATGTTTTCTGCTATTATCTTTTGTTGAAAATATTGGTGACAAACTCCAGGCTCCTCTATTGAAAACACTGGAAGAATTTACAATTTCACGGAAGGAAAAGGAAGAGGAGAAGCGCAGATCTCGGGTATGTTCACTTGGGTTGATTACCTTTTATGGATACACTGCCACCTTTTTTTTTTTTTTGCTGCACTTGATTTTTTTAACTTGTGAAGAACTTCCGTGTAAATGTAGATTTAAAGATTCTGTTTATATTTCAGGAACAAAAGAAGCTGCAAGATCAATTAGCTACTGAAAAAGAAGTACTCTTTGGTTCTAAGCCAACTATCAAGAAACCTTTGGGTCATAGCTCATATACTAACTCTTTACTTGGAACACCAAGTAGTGCACGTATTGGAACTCCTTCATCCCGATTCGGAACCTCAGCTAGCAAAGACCGAAGAGAGAGTGCTAGAATTGCTGCAATCCCGATAAACTATGTAGCTCTCCCAAAAGAAGATAGAGGTTGTTAGAGCTGTGCTCATTCCTTCCTTTATTTTTTCTCGTTTTCCCCAATGGTTGGTATATAGCTTTCTGGAGGGCTTTACTTGTGCTCTTGATTGGTTTGCTCACTAACACTAATATTCTTCTACTTAAAATGATATAGTCGAAGTGTACGGAATGCAAATGCTCTTACTTGTTAAGTTTGCTCATCTGTCTTGGAGGTTCAAGATACTTATCATTTCTTTCCGGAACTGTGTTTGGCACATAATTTTAAAGTTTTGATAGAAAGGAACAGTGTGATAATCAATTGGAAAATCACAAGTTCCAATTTCTACCAAAGGAATAATAATTCTCAGTGCTCAATAATATTCTTCTTCTAGTTTACTTTAGTAGATAACAGTTGATAAGAGCTGAAACTTATTGTTAACATGTAGAAAATCAGTATGAAATTCTGTATTAAACCAAAACTAAGTGGGAATCATGGAATAGAATTTTAAAAGTAAGTGTAGGATGAGTGTGAACTCATTTCATGAACAAAAGTAATTAAAAAAACAGAAAAGAAGTCTGCTGTAATCTATTCCAGCATCCGTATTTTAGATTACTAGTTCCTTAATTAAGTGATGATTTAAACATGTAGGAATCCAAGAGTAAGATAGTTTTCTGAAAGATTTGTCAGCTAAAGTGAAGGTTATATGCTTGAGAATCAGCATACGTCGATTCGATTCTATTTGATCTGATGGAAACTTAACTGCATAGAAGTCCTGTTTGTTTCTGGATTTCATGAGATATGGACTTGGGATTTGGTTTCCTGATAGATAATATGCAGATGATGCAAGCATACTTTAACTGTAGTAGAAAGTGATGGATACAACTTACAACAGAAAGCATCTTCCATTACAGTATCAAGTTTCCATTACATTAATGTAATGATGGCCGCGTCATGATGGAACCTCCTCTCAAGTCTTCATCCAACATAAATGTGTAAGCTGGTGCGTATCTATATACCTGGCAAGGTTCCATATGGATACGAATGTGGGATACTGATACGTTTCATAAGAGTTAAAGATCTAGTAAAACTAGACTTCCTAAGTGGCATTTAATTTAGCAATTTTATGCTAGTAGGTTGGGTTCCAAACAAATTGTGAGCTAGAGCCTAGAGTGTTGCTGTTCATATGCGCACATTAGCTTAACTTGGAAGAACATAACCTTCATGTAAAGTTACTATTTTTCTGGCTCCCCCTCCTAGTTCCGCCCCTAATCATATGAGTTTGCGTGCCATGTTTGCAACGAGTTTTCCGTTGCATAAAACCTGTGTGCCACAATAGCTTACTATATACAGTAGCATTGGCTACTGCACCAAGTCTCACTGCAGCTAAGTCTCTGGAGGCCCGGAACTCATAAGAACGTTTTTTTTTCAATACGTTCCTCCTTTATACAACCTGTTCCAAGCATTCATATGATCATATCTCATTCTACTTGCACTAATTGCCTTTCCACCTAAAGAGATACGTACACCGTAACAATAAGTTCGACGTGTGGGATTTTTGTTTCATAGTTGGGAATCTCACTTGTTCAACTAAAATTTCCTCTTAGAACAAGTATGTTATGTTGCTGTTTTGGAAAAGTTGAACAACTCAAGTAGCAAAAAAGCCCGCAAATTCTCTTACTTGCATAATATCAAGTTAGTAATTACATACTACGGCATCACAAAATTCCTCTTGTGAAATGAAAACAAAAACACAAGTACAAGTACAAGGATAATCTCCTCTTCATCTAGGCTTGTTGGTTGTCTTTTGATGGAGTCAAGTTAATGGCAACTGTAGGAAACTTGTGGTCTTCATGATTTTTGCCATTAAATTCATTGTTCACAAGGACTTGTATGTTGCCATTTACTTGTGTAGTAGCATTAGTATCTTTAACCACTTCAGGCAGTTGTAGAAGTAGTTTCCTCTTCAGATTGTCTTCCTTCTCCTCTCTGTACTTTCCCCAGAGAACAGCATACAGACCAACGACTATGATAACAGAACCGATCACCCTGTTCATGCAAAAATTAGTCAGTTAGAACTTGTAATCAAGAAAACTGTTCCATTCCAAACTGTTTGTACTTTGTAGTGTTTTTTGCTAGTGTAAAGGATGAAAAGGATTACCCTCCAAGGAAGAGCTTTTCGGCTAAAATGAACGATCCCATGATTGCAACAATGATCATCATCAAAGGGCTGAAAGCGGTTGCGAAAACTGGTCCTTTCACCTTCATCACAAGTCCTTGTACATAGTATGAAAGGCTAGATGTCACAATTCCCTGTCCATGTCAATCAAGAAACTAGTTAGAACTTGTATTCCCTGATAAACGAGCTATATTGTGGTTTTTGTGAATATGAAAGAACTTACAGCATAAGCGGCAGCAAGGAGGTTCATGTCCCAGCCAATTCTCCAGACGGAAAGGTCATGTTCTACGGCAAAAGTGACAGCAATAGCTTGTAAGGTTCCCATGAAGCACATCAATGTTGTAAGAGACAACTGATGGTTTGAGTACGTTATCAGGGCGTGTTTTTGTAGGATGAAGAGTGAGGCCCATGCTAGTGTCGCGATGATGAGGAGGATGCATCCGATGAACCAATCATGGTCGCTTGTGTCACCACTTGATCCTCCGGTGGTTTGGGAACCGCGGTCCTTGGACCATGATAACTCAACAAGGGGTCCTTTGTACAGGGTCATCAACATAGCCCCTGCGACAGTTATAACAGTTCCTACCACTTTGGCTTGGTATATGACCTTCTTGATATCTACTTTCTCCATCCGAAATATTATGGCCATGACGAATGTCAAGGCCGGGAGCATGTTGCTCATGGCGCAAGAAAATGTTGGCGATGTGAGCTTCAATCCAGCATAGTAGAAGTTTTGGTCGATAACCGGCCTAAAAAAATGAAAATATGAAATACATCAGAATCTATACACTGCGGAAAGTGGAAACTGAAAGCTAATACGAGACATGAGGTAGAGGACTCACCCTAGAAGACCAAGAACGAAAATCTGTAGAAACACTTTGAATGTTATCTTCGGCTGAGCTTTCCTGAAATACGAATTACATTGAACGGTCACATTTTCTGCGAAAAACACTTAAAAGGGAACGACTGTTTTATTAGCTACTACACATTATAGCAAGTGTTATGTCATACCTTTCGAAGAAAAAGGCGAAAGGGGCAATGACAGCAGTCGCAATAGCATGGCGATAAACGACTAGAACATAGTGGCTCATGCCCCCGTTTAGCGAAATCTTAGTTATAATGTTCATCCCTGCATAACCGAATTGCAAAGAGATCATGCCTATGTAAGGCTTGGAGCTCTTGAGGAAACTCGAACAACATGTTTCTTTCATCATTTTCGCAAAATGCTCAGTTTGAGACAAGAACTTGTTTGTGTTTAAGATAGTGGTGTAAGTTCTTGTTAAGAAGTGAAGAGGCATGCTATGAACCTATTTATAGTTACAAAATTTATGATTCTGTTATCCATTATGTTTTTTCTTTATTTTGGAAGATGACGAGAAAAATTAAAGCAGATCTATGGAGTACACGTCCCATAACAGAACAAGAGAATCTGAGTCATGAATCAAATTCAGCTCTTCTTTTTTGGTTTAAATATAATTTTAATCGAATTCTAATACGTTTTTTAGATAACTTATCTAGAAACAAACATATTCATATTTATATTAAAAAATCATATGTGCTATCAATAAAACTGTATCAATGAAATGTACATTTTGTATATATGAAAAATATACAACATTAATTATTTGATTAATAATTTTTTTTTGAAACGATTAAAATTTTAACTACTTTACTCCTATACCAACACAACACTTTACTCACCTTATACCTTTATCAGGAATCAAACTCTTCACCTCATCTTCACCACTCTAGCTCTACATCGCTGCACCACCTTATATCTCACAATCTAATAATTGTACAAACAAGAGGGTATTATTTGATTAATGGTAACGAACTAGTGATGCTTTTTTCGCTATATAGTTCGTCTCTAGTTAAATACCGTTTCGGATTAAATATCTATCCTTAAAGTAAAGGCTAAGGCTCCATTGAGAGAACAACCAATCGTAGTACTAGCTATAGTTTATGAAGATAAGTTTTGATTAAAAATGTTCGTGTAAGTAATAATTACTTAAATTGATCACTAATGAGATTAAGACACTGTCTGGTTTAGAAGAACACGACCGCGGTTTTCTAGTTTAGAAGGGTGAGTAATAGGAAGACACTGTGAAAGCAGATTGACACTTGTGTTCAACTTTAGCTAGCTAGGTGATATGAAAGAATATTCTTCTCTAAAAAGAAATTAAAATAAATAGAATACAAGATTCGATTGATAGGTGATTAGTCGAAGGATCATCTGGTGTTTATCATGTGATAAATTGTTAAATCTTGGTGGTGTGTGTAGGAATATCATTTTGATTGTATATCCGACGGTGACAACTTATTACTAATGATTTATTTGAATATTTGATACACATATGAGTAAATATACGAATCTAAACTTTTAATTGTTACGTATTTTTTATAAGTTCAATACTTTTTTGTAATTCGTATTACTAAGTTCACGTGCATGTTAATTTAATTTACAATATTGTTTGACACTCTTAACCAAATGTGAAATTTAAAATGAAGGGGGAAGCTGTATTAAGAGGTATGGGACTTTGGGAGCAATTCGGACAAATAAAAACTTAAATCACACTGAGTTTGAAACTAAACCGAGCAAACCGAACACAATTTTTTCACCTGGCACTTTACATGAAAATTCAGAACTAAAAATGCAAACTCTGATTGCAAAAGCTATAAATTCTTAAGGTACAACCACGACAAAAATAGCTTATAAGATGCCAAAAGATCAAATTAATCACAAGGAACTCCTTGACAAAAAATTGGAAAAAGACAATTTTAAACCTAATCATAGTCACAAAAAAATCCACAATTCTTGGCAATTGTGATAAATCCATTAACTAAATTACAAGCTCGACTAAATTGTTTCCTAGTGTATATATATATATATATACTTATGTCCCCTTCATTGACTTCACCAAAACTTCATTATCTCCATCACCAATCTGGAAATTCTTAAAAGACCTGAAACAACGTTGCCAAATACAAATTCCAACATTATTTATGGAATTGGAACGTGAATAATTGTTCCGATTCCAAATTTCCGATCTTAAAATCCAAAAAACCGTGAGTGTCTCGACCGAACCCCAAAAAAGAATGCATCTAAGAACAAGAGATGAAGTTGGAAAGACAACAAGGTGTAGTAGTTACAAAGTGGACCACTAAAACATAAAAATGGACATCTAATCATCTCCAATATTTCGTGTATGTTCACATATAAGAAGAGCTATTGCAGTTTCGTATCATTTCTGCACCCCATTTTCGCACCACCTTTTCGTTAATTGACAAATCCACTACACGTAGTCTACACTTGAGTTTCATAATTCTCCGCAACAACTTCATATTTATGTCTACTACACCAAACATCTAATCTAATCAATCACTATTCATGTCCAATTTGAATTTGATCATCAAGATACGTAGCTTGTAGGATGTGAAAACGTTCCTTTATTTAAAGAGGACAACAATATATACCTACGACAATAGTTAGACTAAAGTAGCAACTTTATACGTGTGCATTTTAGAAAAGGTACCGAATTGTGGATTAAGCTAATTCATAAGAGTTTAGGCCAATCATACAGTGAATCAAAGCCTAATTAACACAATTGAAAAGTTAAGTAGTAAGCCCAATTCGTTAATAGCCCAGCCCAACATATTAACCCTACGTTTTCCTTTCCCAGATCAGTTTCCTAACTTTTGGCATGCCTGTCAGCCACCATGGGAGTGCTTTTAAGTTTCACGAGTGGAATCGAACATATCTCATATCTTGAGTGCAACTCGAGTTATAATTAATGATTCAGAGTTCGGTTCGATAAGTAAATAAAACAAGTTCTTTTTTCATTCTTTTTCAATTAGAGCTCGAACTTGAATCATCTTATTTAAGTTTGAATGTGAACTTTGGTTCGAGTTTTAGTTGAGCTGGAATTTATTGGACAACGTTACATATAAATATAAAGGATATTTAACTGAACATGTTGTGACTAATTAAGAACCAACAAGTTGAACCTTACCCTTGATAAGTAAGATGAGCTCCTAATGGGACTCGAGCTCGACTCAAACACCTTATTATGTGAGTCGAGCCCTTATTAAGCTCAACTTGGATAACATATCGCAATGTTAAGTTCTATTCACTTGTGGTGCTTGAATGTGATGATAACACATATATATTATTTCTTATTTTTCTTTAGATGTAGTGGCACGAACTATAAGTCATCTTTGTTTCTAAGAAAAAATTACGTAAACACCCACTATATATAACTAAAACTTCGTTAGAAACTCACATCTAGACCATGTCGTTAAAGAAAACATGATCAAACTTTACTTGTATGAAATATTTAATTAAACATTCGATAAATACTAAAATTAAGAGAAACTAAGAGTATCAACAACAATTTCCCATCCGCCCATTGCCCCATCGATGACAGACCTGAGTTGACGCACCGATCTAGAGCAACAAAGTTCCAAACTGGAGATGTGTGAAATACTCTGTCATGGTCGGAGCTTCAACAACTATTGCTTCGATATGGAGCAAAGCTCAGGCAAAACGCTTCACCACTATTCATTTTTGAAAAACTTTGTCAACTTACCATTTCACTCTAATAATTTAACGTTCCTTGGTTGGAAAGTATCAAAGTAATATGTGCCATGTCTTCATAAAGAGACCCCTTTTGTAAACATAGGTTTCAATGATGCACAAGCATCATCTTCCGCGTACTTTTAAACATAGTTAGGTATATTCATGGTAGTAGTTAGCTAGACGTTAATTATTGTACCCTAAATAAACCAAATTAAAATGGACTTATAAAGACCAAAATAGCAGTCAAAAGTGTCTAAATGAATCCACCAATTCTTGTTACGTGCTATACATACTTATAATTGAAGAAAGAGCCTACACCAGTACACCTCCAATGATTTGCACAAAATATGTGAGTTGATTTTTATCTAATACTAGGAGCATGCATGGGAATCTTCATTTGATAATTAAGATTCCACATCTCGTATGTATAAAAATCAAGATTTTTGTAGGGTATATGCGCTATCTTATAACTATTCCAGATAGACTACTCTGCAATGGAATCATAAATCTTATACGTAATCCGATGTGATTTAACCTTCAATACCTTGAGTTAAATTTTTGCCTTTTATACCACTTAGGGATTTTATCTTTAGTCTTGGTGAGAGGAGTATCTTGTATACTCTGAGAAATCCTGAGACGATTAACTCAAGGAACCAGACCACATGATTTAGTTTTTAATTTTTTGAGGGCTTGATCACGTCTTAAATTACTTGTCAAGTGAACTAAAAGATGGCATATGGTGGAGGAACGTGATTAAGAATGGACCCGGAGGGGATCTATGGTACACTTGTACCACTGTTGTCGTGCTGGACATGTTCAGATATTACCCAAAAAACGGCTTGAGTGTTGTGAGGGTTGATGGATGTGTATACCAAACCGGCACGCACCTTGATGCGGACTTCGGTAAAATAGACACTACTGGATTCTTTTATGGAATTCATGGTGAATTTTTCCTAGTATGAAACTGGTTCTGTGATTGAGACTTTTTCTGCTAGTGAAGATAATTGGTTGTGTTGCATATTGAGCCTGCATGGAGGGTTGTGAATTGTGCGGTGCGGAGACTTGGATTTTTCTGTTAGTTGATGTTTGTATTTGATTTTGATATTTTCAATGATGTATCCTAGAACATGTATGATGCATGGACACGATGTATTTATTCTCTTTGTAATTGTTTGGTTGAGTGCATTTATTGTGCTTTTACCCTCATTAATATAATTTTTAACCTATTAAAAATGAAATTTTTTTATGTGTGACTAATTTCCCACTCGAGTAGAGGTTCTAAAGAGGTAAATTGGGGTTGATATAGGGCCTCAAATGATTATCAATGACTTGTTCTTATTTAGTGCTAGAGTGAAAGATAGCCGTATGTTTTATTTGCCAATGATAATTGCAGTTAGTAAATTTTAGCTAAACTGGAAACTGCCATTAAAGCTTCCGATTGGAACTTGCAGTTTCACGTTCTTTGTTTCCGAAACCAGACCATTCTCCTCGCTTCATCGATTTCTTCATCCGCGTTTAGGTTCAGTCATTATGGAAACCATTCAAGGTAGCGACGATGTGGTACAAGCAATTGAATAGAAAACTTATCCTAAACATCATCACCTATGTTTCATGGCTTTTGACGGTGTCCTATGCTTGGGAAGTGTGATATGTGATACCATGACGGCACTATGAGAGGCTGCATCCTCATTCTAGGAGAGGATTGGGGTCTATGTCAATTAAAGGTACGGGGGGAATTACAAAGTTTTCCCAAGTTCTGTATGGATCGCCATGCTCGATGTTCAGCATGCCTATAGACTATGAAGCACGGGGATAAATACGGAGTCATGTACGATATGTCAGGACACCAAGATAAAAAGTAGGGACATGGACGTTTCATGTTTTTTTTAAACATATTTTACATATTTAGAATACGAGATACAGGTACGATTGTCATCCTTTAAATGCTATTATGAAAGCCCAAATATTACCTATGTAAACCCAAAAGTCCAATAAAATCCAAAATGAAACACTAATATTAAAGGAAAATAAATCTCTAGTGGTGGCCTTTCATCTTCTTCATCTTCATCCTCAAAACTCAAACCCTAATCCTTTGCCCCTTCCTCCCCCTTCTTCGCTACAAATCACCAAATCTTGACGATCTCCTTCTTCGCTACAAATCACCAAATCACGACGATCTCCTTCGCGCCTCCTTCTTTCCTCTCATCTTCTTCTTCACGGCTCCCCCCAACCTATTTGGCAATGGTATATAATTTGGAAGCTGAAACACCTCTGAGGATCCGGTTTATCCTTTGGCTTGCTATCCATGAGACCATGACCGTTTCCCAACTACCACCCGCATCTTCCGCTTTGGTTTAGTGGACAACCGGCCGACCTGTCACATTTGCGTAGAAGCTGATGAAACCCTTCCCCACCTGTTCTTCCAGTACTGAATTTATTCTAGTCTTACGCCTTTTTATTTTTTCTCTTCATCCGGGGTTTTATGATTCCTCTTGGGTGTCGGATTTCTTCTCCAAACCCATAAACTCGTCCCCGCAGATTGCCTTTGCTACGGGTTGTTGGCAAATTTGGCAAGCTCGCAACCGTTTTATCTTCTCAGGGGTGACTCTCGATCAACGCCGCTTAATTCATCAAACTCGACATATCTTGAGTTTCCACCACCCCAAATCCCGTATATAAAGCTCTCATTTATCTGCCGGTGGGAAGTACCCCCAGTTGGCTTCCATACAACAAACACATGTTGTAATCAAAATGCGAGCTTGATTTTCTAACATGACAGCATGCATGGGAATATTCATTTGATAATTAACAACGTTAAAATTCCACATCTACTATATATAAAAGTTCGAGATTTGTGTAGGGTTAATGTGCTATCTTATTACTAGTCAAGATTTAATTCTAACTCATGTTCGAGTAGTCAAGGCCTGGAATGGACACACACACATTTCCGACCAATTTTCCACTCCAATATAGTTTCGAAAGAGGTTAATTGATGGGTACTCAAATCTTTCATACATTTTAATAATATAAAAAACTTCTTACAAATTAATATTTATACATTCAATTTTAAATATATTCTTAAATTAAATATTAAATATAGTATATTTAATAATTAAAATAAATTTACAATTAACTAATTAGATTCGGTTTAGATTTGGTTGCATTATAATAGTGAATAAAATGAGATTATGCAAGCATCATCAAAATAACCAAGCATCATGCAGCTAAGTATTTAAATTTTTCTAGTTTATTTTTATCTATCTTTAAGCATCTTTTTTTCAATTTTACAAGCATCTTTATTTCAGTTTTCAAATTTTTTCTATAAAATTTTAACGTTTATTATCATCTACAAACATATTTCTTCTAAATTTAATTACAAGCATCAATAAATATTATATTACAAGCATCATCAATAGGAAACAAACATACTGCAACGATTACTCAACATTACATTACAAGCATTGCATAATTCATGGCATCAAATGAGAAACAAACATTATAGTAGTACCACAAGCATAATTTAGCAAGCATCATATTAGTACGGTTTACATGATTTAACATTAAATTATAACATATTATATGTAGGAACCAAACATCATACTAATTAGTAAAAAAATCTGACAATAAAAGATGTAGGAACCTAGAAGGTTAATTACTTTGATAATAATATTTGTATCAAATAGTAGATGCTTGTTTAATTTGTTTCAACTGGCATGTGAACGTGTTTACTTAGTTTACTATAAATGTGAAATAGATTTTATCAATTCTAGTGAATTTTATTTTAAATGTATGAAATATTATTAATTTGTAAGAAGTTTATAAAAAGTTCTTTTATGTATTATTAGAGTGTATGAAATTTTTGAAAATTACACTAATTTGTAATTATCCCTAATTGATATAGTGCTCCAACTGATCATCAAATACTTGTTCTTATTCTATTGCTAGAGTGAATGATACCCGTATGTTTTACTCGCCAATGATAATTGCGCTTGGTAACTTTTAGCTTATGATAAATTCATAATGCTTATCTTATCTTATTAAGTATGCTTATTAATTAGTAGGAGTAAAAAATTAGTTTAATACATAACACTAACTAAATTAAAAGAAGGTTTCCAAATATCAAACAGATGTGTCTTCGCTTATTTGGTCCAATTGCTCTTTGACTAATGACTACCGAAAGCCTTGTATGATTGAATCTTTTTCATTTCATTCGTAATAATATTTTAGTGGAAAAGTAAATGAATATTATATGTATGATTTATCTTAAAATAGCAATTGCGCGACCCATAAAAGTGTACACCTTTAGGGCAAGCCAATATCACTTTAATTAAAATATACTTGTGCTAATCCATATAAGCAGCGATCACAAAATAATTTAATAATTAGATTAAAATAATTAAACGGCTTTACTAGAACAAGCGACTCAAAAAAAAACTATTTAAAGTGGAGAAAATAATTAAGGGACTGACTAGTATAGAATTTGAAATGGTATTTTGATGGATTTTGTTGAAATTATATTTGGAATGAAATTGAAATGAGGGTATTTGAAGTGTATTTTAGGCCAAATCAATGTTCATCGAGTTAAATGGATCGATATAATTGCATGAGAATCAACCCCAAATGAATGCATTATTAAGCTTATATTGTTAATTGGTTGTTTTAGTGGTAGTTAGCAACTTAGCATGCTTCTTTTCTCCACAAATTATAAAGCCAAAGCTATACTCCTAAGTAATGAAATAATTAATGTAATGCTCAATGATCATATGGTTGGTCTTGATTAGTACTTCGTATACGATTAATATAATGAAAGACTTAATTGCTATTAGTTCATTTGGTCAATGTCTTGTTCGTTCGTTCATTCCTATTGAAAAGCAACATATAGATGAGTCGGATGCTTTTACACGATTGAATCTTTTGAGAATCATATCAAGCATTAAACTATAGGGAAGATTCATATCTCTATTAAACAAGTCTCAATCTCCATTAAACCGATTGATCAAGTAAAGGATATAATTCATGACTGGTTAGTACGAGACTCATCATGATTATTGTAGTATCAAATTTGGTGGTCTATTAGATACTAATTACATTCAAAAACACACAAGTTCATCCTTCTAATGGTGAAAAATGGAGTTACGAATCGATTAGGTGAGCAAGAAAAAGATTAAGTTAATTTCACAGGCCGATACTAGTATTTTTAACTATTCTTATATAAAGGTAATTGGGGTTATGTTATTACCTTCCTTCCATATACTCCCTCGTCCCTCCCTGTTTGATCTCATGTGATTCTGAACACATATTTTAAAATAAAATGAATAAAGTAAAAAGAATGATGATTAAATATGAAAAATAATATTTAAAGTATGTAAAATTATAAGTAAAGTACAAGATATAATGTATAAAGTAATATATATTATTTTCATTTAAACTATGGAAAGATGAATGAGATGTTGGAATTTGCAAAGATGAAATTAGAATGGAGATAGTGTAGATTTTTCATATGTTATTTAGTTGTAAATCATAAGTCATAACAATCAAGTTTGTTGACGAATTATGATGCAACCTTATTTTGCAACGAACCTGATGTGGGTTTAGGGATGGTGGCACCAGACAATGTCGGTCATATATGTGCTCTCTTGGAAGAACGAGTTGCTGCATCAATCTCATTTCGTGGATTTAGTATAAGTTGTAGCATTGTGGACGACGATTCAATGGGCTTTAGAACGGAACTGGTATCACGCTCTCTCTGGTGACGCACTTCTACAACAAGAAGTTGAATAAGTCCCAAATTAGTCCGTTGTTAGGGACATTCGTGTTCTAACAGCTACTTCTCCATCTTTTAAATTACAGTTTGCTAGGTGTGATTGTAATGAAGTGGCTCACTATCTCACTAGATGCATCAGATAGTCTTTTTCGAGACATGCTCCATATGGATGCATTGCGTATTCTCTGGTCATAATCATTGTGTTTCTGAAAATAAAAACCCTTAAGCATTTGATCGGTGGATACTGGACTCAAGGGGATAGGTCCAATAAACAGGCCCATAGAGTAAGTGAGCAGTCCACTAATGTTCCAAAACAAGAAGTTCTTGATGGATACTATCAGCCAAGTTTTTGAAGGTCCAATACAAAGCCCATTGGGTTTGGTTCTCATATACCTCAGAATTCAGAATGGATGGCTGAACTAGCGCGAATGTAACAAGTTAAGATAAAAAATGGTAGATCAAAATTTTGTGAGTTATCTCTATTGATTATTAGCTCGTCACAATATGCTGTGTGTTTAACGGAACTTACATTATTTGTTATCTGCTATGTGAAGTCAAAATTTCACTCAGTGTGCATCTGTCGTATGAATAATGTCAACTAGACAACTACGAATTAACGGTGTATGTTATTATATATCGAACACTAACCAAAAAAATGTCGCAAGGAAGTACAAATAAACACTCCAAAGTCCTATTTCTAAACCGAAGTCCAGAGGATAGTATTTTTTGTAAGCCATATGAGAATGGAAATGAGTTTATTTCATCAAAAGTTAAAGCATCCTTTACTGATAATCTAATCAATATGTATAATTAAATTAACTAATACTCAACGAATTATGTAGGCCTTGAGTGGCATACCATCTAAATGGTCATTTGGATAGATTTCTATAAAATTGTGTTTGACAACTGATTCAAATAGAAGAAATTTAAATTTGTATACTGTAGATTCATTTTGCCTTATAGAGTACTATTCATTCCAATTCAAATCAAATAATTGAGTACTGTAGACTCATTTTGCCTTGACCTATTTTTTCTTTTTCCAGTCAAGTTTCATTCATACAACATAAAGAAATCAAGACCTTGACTTGGAAAGTAGTAAACAATGACCGGAGAAGAAGAATAATAGTAGAAGTCGAAGAAGACTGAAGAAGAGGAACAATACGAAAAGTATAGATTGGAGGAAGGAAAGCACTTACCCAAAAGGCAAATCAGAACCGAGCTAGAATAAGAGCGAGTGACTTGAAACTCTCGATCGAACGAGACAAATTAGTCTTGAAGAAGGACCAATAAGCCTCGATCAACCTGCCCAGTTCACGAAGGGCAACGGGTTATCCACCCGAACAATCGATCCCCATCGATGACATCGTGCAATTGAGCAGCGCAGGTGAAGGCGGCGAGTTTGGTGGAGTAGAGATTGATAGTGGAGGAGAACATGTGACGTGTGGCGGATCAGTGTCGGGATGTGGGTTGAGCGGTGGTGGTGTCTTGAAAGTCGTTGTGGTGGCGCAGATTCAAGGGAGAGGTGTGGTGGTGGCGGATCGAAGATGGAGAGGCGGTGGTGACAACGGATCAGTGAGGTGAAAACGATGGGTGGCGATTTGAGAGCGAACTGGGATGGAGAAGAAGAAGAATTCGAAGATGAGTAAGACTGAAGACGATGATCAAGTAGTGTAAAGTGTTATGTTTTCAAAGGGTATAATTGAAATTCAAAAAAAGTCTAAACTCCAATAAATTGAATTCTAATTAAGATAGTATTTAATTAGATTAACTCTAATTAAACATTAATATAGATAATTAATTTTTTAATAATAAATATTATTGCTAATTAATTAAATACTAAATGTAAACATTAAAATAAGGAGGGACGAAAATTTGGGGTTTTACAAAACCAGTATTTCAAATCTGGGGAATAAAGACTCCATCAAGTATGCATTATAAATTCTAAAAGAAAATCAAGTATGCATTAAAGTTGATTTTAATGTTGTGATGCGGGAAGCAGGGTTGTTCTATAAATATCCTATCTTTCTTGGCTCATAATTTATTTACAGTATGATTGTATAGAGCCGTGCATGTATCAATGTTCAACATTCATCTATAATGCTGGCCAAATTCATATAGGCCTTGAGTGGCATACCATCCAAATGAGGTGCATGAGGCAGTAAGTGATGATTTCATTGAAGATCATTATAACTACCAAGGGGACCCAGGATCTGGCCAACAACCGAATATTTCATCTGGAGGGGACGACGTCGATGATCCTGTTGAAATTTTGCTATTCAACGCGGACGATGACTTGGAAGATGACGTAAAAGATATCTTCAACAATTATGTCAACTCAGTGATACGATTTTACCAGAAATCGACACCTCCGAGAGTTAGACCTCCTAGACGACCCCGACAAACATCCATCATTACTGGAGCACGATGGGTTCATGAGCTACTTAATGGGCATCCAATTGTTTTTTACAGGCAGTTACGGATGAAAAAAATTCTTCATGGAGCTTCACGACACTCTAGTCTCCAAAGGGTATTTAAGTTCGTCGCATCGGTCGTCTGTGTCAACCCTGGAGTCTTCAGCAATTTTTAATATGCGTGCCGTTATTTTATCGTACATCCAATTGATACAAATGCTAACATGCCATACAATGTCTCAACGATCGTGTTCGAATACATTATTCAATTACTTACGATTCCATTCACTAATATTTGTTTCGATGATTCTGGAATATAATTTTATCTCATTTTAATATATAAAAACATTATTCCATATACAAATACTACCAAACAACTTATTACATAATTATAACAACCTTAAATATCAATAATTAACCAATCTAATATTCATACATATTTTATCAAATTCCAATATCAATCACATCATACTTACACCAATCATGTATCTCTTACACAACCTATATAACAAACTTACAATACCCTATCAAATTACAATTATATACCAAATACTAATTTAAACAATTCTATTATAATTTAATCATTATTCATCCATTCAAACGGATCCAACTTCGATTCTAACAACTAATAATTCAACCATATAGAAGAAACACAAAAGGTCAACAAACCAATCAACACTGCTCTCTAATTATTGTGAATTGTTTATTCATTATATTACTAGTTGACCGTGGTTTTCGCTGAATTCTTGAAATACATAATAAAATATAATTTTCACCAGATGTGTAATTTTAGTATAGAAATGTACCCTTTAATTTAGTGCATCATATGTTATGAATGGTATGTTACGTAGATAACGTATAGTATATTACAAGACATATATAAATATACAAATTGTAAATACATAAAGTTTTACGTAATTGATAGAGTAATAAATTTGTGTGATTAATGTTTACTATTAAAGTAGTATAAAATAAAATTATAAATAATAAAACGCCAACCAATCTCCTACAACTTAAGGTATCATATTTCTAATAACTTCGGGACATATATATCTCATTGTAAAACAATTGTTCCATTTTTTCACTTCATTCACCTTTACATTAATTTAGATTTTAAAATACCATTAAAAGAATGTGCGTTCAAAGTCGTCGTGAACAAAAAGCGTAGTGGTGGCTTTCCTATTTCAATCAGCGACCAAGTCACAATAGTACATACGATAGTCATTATTATTCATGATTAGTGAAGGTTTATATGTATGATTTTTCTAATTATTACAAATGATCAAATCATATAGATTACACTAGTTTAATATGTTTTTATCTTTTATATTTCTTCTTTAATTAATTTGATTGTAATTCTTTCTAAATTATTACATTGCTTACTACATTAGTACATATCATATAAATACATACTTTCATGTTTTTGTTGTACATGTTCTATCATTTATTAGACTATTGATGTACAATTAATACCGGAATATTGGGTAGTTGAATATTGCCAATTTGCCATGTTGGTTATACTTTCTGCATCAAATTTATACAAGTGGTTACATCTTAGTAGTGTACACTCCATTCATCATCTGATTTCCCTGTCAACCATATGCTGTATAATAAAGTTTAGGACTGGCTGATTAAAAAAATGGTCATTGTGTTTAGAATGGAAGAAATGAGTGTATTTAAAATGTATTTTAGGCCAAATCACTGTTCATCGAACCAAATTGACCGATTACAATTGTTTCCCAAACAGCCCTTTAAATTACAAGCTAGTATTTCATTATAATTTCAAGTATTAGAGCTAGTTAGCATGCACGCAATTTTGGTGAAAAATTAAAATAATAAAATATAAAAAAGTGATAAAATATACTATAATTTTAGTTGTAAATGCATATATATCCGAGATAAAAGTTAGACCTTTTGTTATTTGTTAAATGTTAGACTAACTTAGTTGTTAGTAATATATATGAAGTTTAATTACGTGAAACGGTTAAAATCAAATGATATATAAAATTTTGAATGTATCAACCTCAAACACTCCAGAAATGGAAAGAATGGAAGTTTAGTTAAACTCCCAAAAGTCTCCTTTCCATATGCAGAGTATTGAGTCCTATGGACAATGCATGGTTCATGGAAGTGAAAATTTGTAAAGAAAAATCAAGTTGTTAGTAGTTAGTAGAAGTATTTAAGTTCCACCAACGACTTATTAATGTGAAAATGGCCCATGAAAGTGCCATATGCATTGTTTTCACAATTTCATAAGTATAACAAATGATGTGGAGGATAATATATATTACGTAAAAGTGAGGCAAACACGTCCACTCTAGATAACATTGTTCGATACAACGTGTACTATGAGGTATTAGTAGTTGTATAGTGGGTGGGAAATTTTTTGTAAAATTAGATATGTTCATTTTATATGCTACATAATGATTATGTATTTTTTTTATACTTTACAGTGATTATTTGTTTAGAAAATATACTCTGGTCATTTGTTTGCTCCAATTTGGTGATTTATTACACACGTATAAGGTATCTCACGTGTTCAACATAATGATTTTTTATTTTTTGAATGTCTCTTTCTTTTTTCTCTTTTTCTTTCAAAATAATTTTCTAGATTGAATCACGATATGACATGTGTCAAGCGTTTGAAATACTTTCGACGCTTGAGACACTTTCTATGTGTGAAATGCTCCCGACGTGTCTAATAAATCACTAAATTAGAGAAAAAATTGATCAGGATATAATTTCTGAACAAATATCTATTGTGAAGTATATAAAAAATACATAGTTACTGTGTAATATATAAAATAAATATGTCTCTGGGATATACTTTTAAATATTTCCCCCACATTGGGTAGTTGAATTTGAATACTGGTTATAGTTTCTTCTTCAAACCTAATAGTAGTTACAAGGAAACTCATAGCAACGACTACAGATATGTGACAAGTTAAAGAGATAATATAGGTTAGGGAACTGGCCGATTAAGTAAATGGTTAATTAATTTATTGTTAATGCAGTATAAATGGTGTGATTTACTTCTATATATACTTAGAAAGGGATGTGTTATAATTTGTGTTGGAGGTTGATTTCAGAAATAAAACTGGGCCAGCTTACGGTTATTTTTAGTACGAGGTTAACAGTTCCGATAAGATTATTTTCGTGGTAATCTTGTCCCATAAAAATATAACTTATAAGTTAATTGATCGGATAAATTTATATAAAAAGGTTATAAAAAAAAAAGCTAAGTAGTTTAATTTTACATATCATATTTATCAAATACCTAACTTATCATCTATTTAATAAATTTATTAAATTCATTTAAAAACTATTTTATTATTTACTCTACACTTACTTTATCAACTATTAAATAACTTATCATCTATTTAATAAATTTATTAAATTCATTTAAAAACTATTTTATTATTTACTCTACACTTACTTTATCAACTATTAAATAACTTATCATCTAATTCTGTTAGGTATAACCTACATGATTACAATAAAGATAACATAACACAAATCAGATGAATAAACTTATATAACATAATTAGCATAAACATTACTTTTACATTTTTGGACCTCACCACATGTTGAACATTTTAACTTATACCTGTTCCAAAAAATTTATGCATTAGAGTTTGTCTTGAAATGATAGCTTAAATAATAAAAAGTGACATAATATATACTTAATTAGGCCTTATTTTAGTGTAAAAGTAAGATTCGTTTATTATTTTGTTAGAAGTGAACAAATTATTTTCTTAGTTTGTATGAAGTACTGTAGTACCGTTGAAGATTATTGTTGGGATGGAATGTCGGAAAAGAAATTGTGAAGATATACATTTACTAAAACTTCCACATGTCAACCAAAAAAATTGTGAAGGAATAAATTTAGTCAAACTTCCACATATTGAAGTTTCCTTATGTTTGCTCAATGGTCCATGGAAAGTGAACATTTGATTTGTAAGAAAAGATCAAGTCAAGAAAACTAAAGTTCCATCACAACTTCCACATGAAAAATGAAGTCAAGGTGCCTTGTCCATAGCACCCTAATTTCGTACCAAATTTCCTCGACATTAATGGACAATAATTAACATATTAAGAGAAAATGCCTTGGGCACGTCACGTACACTATAAATTGTTTGCTCATCCATCAAACTTTCCTCACTCTCAAGTCTCAACCATTACCCAATCATTTCCTTAATATTTACACTTCAAACTCTCCACAAAACACTTAGCTCAATATCACAAGATGGCTCTAGAAAACAAAATCATTGACCAAGTTTCCGGTTGGCTAACTTTATACGAAGATGGCACCGTGGACCGGTCATGGACCGGGCCGCCCGAGGTCAAGTTCATGACCGACCACGTGCCGCCACACGACCACTTCATTGATGGGGTTGCCACCGAGGACATAACCACTTCTGACGGTCTGAAACTCCGAATATACACACCTGAAAAACACGAAAACGATGATGAAAAACTCCCCATAATCATCCATTTCCACGGAGGCGGTTTTTGCATTAGCCAAGCTGATTGGTACATGTACTACGTGATCTACGCACACCTTGCACGTACCACAAAAGCCATAGTGGTTTCTCCCTACCTCCGTCACGCCCCTGAGCACCGCCTTCCTGCAGCTTGCAACGATGGCTTCGCCGCACTCCTCTGGCTCCAATCAATTGCCAAAGGCGAATCCAACCCCGTGTGGCTCCACGACCATGCGGACTTTAATCGTGTGTTCCTGATCGGTGACAGCTCTGGCGGAAACATAGTCCACCAAGTGGCAACACGCGCAGGAGACGGGCCTATATACCCACTAAAAGTTGCCGGTGCAATCCCTATCCACCCCGGATTCTGCCGAGCGGAGCGGAGCAAGTCGGAGCTAGAGAAGCCCGAGACACCGTTTCTGACGCTCGACATGGCGGACAAGTTCATAGCCCTAGCACTTCCGGAAGGCGCAACCAAAGACCACCCGATAACATGTCCGATGGGAGAGGCGGCTCCACCACTCGAGGGGCTGAAGCTGCCACCTTACCTTTACTGCATTGCAGAGGAGGATCTGTTGACTGACACAGAAATGGAGTTTTATGAAGCCATGCAAAGGGCTAATAAAGATGTGGAGCTCTATGTTAGCCATGGAGTTGGTCATAGCTTTTACTTGAACAAGATTGCCGTGGATATGGACCCCACTACGGCTGCTGAGACTGAAAAATTGTTCGGAAAGATCACAGAGTTTGTTCATAATCACTAAATAATTAATTAAACTACTTTAATTGAATTAATCGTGGTGTAATTTATCGAAATAAAATACTTAAAAAGTTAAAACTACTAGTAGTTGTGCTTTGATTTGTAATTTGTCATATTGTATATCATTTCGTTAAGTTCTAGAAGTACTTTATTGCTAATGAATACTCTGTTTTCTGTCTGCTTGTTTATGAACTTTGTTATAGTAATTGTTCCTGTCTTATCAAAAAATTCTAATACTAATTAATAGTATAAACTTACATATATAGGAAAAATCGAGGAATGATGAATAAACATTAATACTAAGTCTGTACCGTTATTAGATTTAGGACACCCCTAAATATGGATCCGATAATACTCAGCTGAATTAATATATATTATGCATGACTCTAGTTGTTGATGTAATTACTGCTAATTGCTAAACAGGCTTTAGAAGTAGAACACACTATTTATTCATTCAAATAAAGAACACTAGAACAACATAGCCTAATTCAAGCAAGCATTGCATTGCTAACGCAATTGCTTGAATTCTACCTTCTACGAGAGACCAATACGCGACAAACATCACACACAAAGCAGATAAAAGGGCGAGCTAGTCTCGCAACAACATGAAATTAGCAGACAACTACGGCAATGCACTACGAACTAAGAAGCAGGTTTCTTGGTGGAGCTTCGATGATCTTGATACCGCCAATGATAACTCCAGGACCCTGGTGCCTTGGAACAAGAGTCACCACAATGTTGTCATCATCCTCAACATCCATGTCATTGTACAAATCAGTAAGCTTCAGACTTATAGAACTCGACGATGACTTCTTCTTGTTTCCACGTGGCACCTGCACGTAAGTCCCAGCATACGCAGCGCTAGTGAGATCACCCGGGTTATCATCTTCATCGTTCACAAACATATCAAACTTGAGGTATTTCGAGTTATCCACAATTATGTTCTCCAGAACTAACAACTCATCAGCTTTCCCCTTCTTCGTCTTGTCAACCTGGAACCTCACAACCCGATCGAGGGTCAAAGGGAACAAAGTATCAGCTCTTGGAGCCGTGGAATGCCCTATCCGTCTGATCCTTGCGCCAGCAGACTGTGGAGGTGGCCTATAGTCCGGCCATGGCAGGTCGATCCTCTCGTACTCATACCCCATTCTCAAATTATCCAAACAGTCCTTCACGGTGACACGGACAACATGAGTGTTCTCGTCGTAGAACAGGAACGCAGCATTCAGAAGATCAGGATCTGTGATCTTCTTGTCAGGAACCTTGTCGCTCGGCAAGAAATACTGCCAGAGAGTCCACATTAGGTCTACATTCGCATGATGGGAGTAGAAAAGCGGGTCACGACCAGGGAATAGAAGTTTCCCATATCCTCGTAGCTATCTTTTTTGTCTCCAACCCATATGTGAACTTTGGTATGAGAACTGCGCTCTACTGATCCGGCTCCTGGACTCGGTGACGTTCCTTGATGGTAAGGCTTCCCCATGAAATCATACACATCATTGTTACCCCTGATCATTTCGGTGTACATGATGCTAAGATTGTTAGCTGATATTTGACCAGAATCCGAGCTGTGCGTGTCACCAAGATCAACCAAAGCAGGTGGTAAGTTTTTCTGGTCGCGCCTTGCATCGTATAGAGCAGGGTAATTATTCTCAGTCTGGAACATGGGTGGCATGGTCATGCCTTCCGGGTTATCCCAGTTCCAGAAAGGTAACGCAAAAGTGGGGTCGCGATGAGTTTCACTAAGATCCTCTCGTAGAAATAGATATACCACCTGTGAAAAGGGAAGAAGAGCCACGACTCGTGGACCTGGAGCTTTAGATCTCCGCTCTGACCAGTCTGGTCATACGCAAAGTTGCAGTAAGCGCAGTGCACACTGGCTTGTTGTGTGGAAGTTACGTGGGTCATCTTTATGGAGGCGCTTCATGCGGTCTATTGCAGTGTTGAACTTTAACATGTACTCGGGTATGACCCGGTGAGCTGAGGGCCTGAGTTTTGTTTGGTGACAGGTGGGAGAGTGATGACATTTGAGCTAACAGGAGGGTAACAAAAGTCTAGCTTCTCATGTGTAAGAGTATTTAAATTTACAGCCGGACCACACTTTTCGATCTGAGGAGGCTGGACTGGGTTAGCTGACACGGAAGGAGGGGATGAGACGACACCATAGAGGCTGCTTAAGGAAATATTGAGGAGTCTTGGTGGAGTGGAGGTGAAATGCGGTGGCTTGGCAAAGAGACGGTGGCGGGTTGTGGAGGGATTGGAAAGTAGTGATGCTATGGCTTAGCTAGTGAAGTTAAGATGGGAGTTCCTATGTTCAGTGCTCGGTATTTATAGCGGTGAGGTAAGAGGAACGCACTTGTATGATACAAATTACAAGGAAGATATAGCCACTGATTACTGATCTACTAGTACTCAGACTAATTACAGATTAGGAGATGATAGAATAGTAAACTTGCAAGTTTATTCCTCCTCCCGTCCCTTTAAACTTCATAGTTAAAGTAATAATAAAAATAAAGAAGATGGAAAAAAGTGTACATTCAGTAGTAAAATATATAATTTTATATAAAGTTGAGATTGTTTATTATTTGTTAGTAGTGTACGAGTGCCTTGACCTTCATTCAAAGTTGTTCCAGATATCAAAAACACAGTGCTATCTTTTGTACAGAACAGAATCAAAGTACATATATGAAGATCTTTCATACATTTTGTCAAGAAACGTTTGGTAAATGAGCCTCTTTCAATGAGAGAATGAATTGCAACATATTTTGTTTTTCTTGCAGGTAGGCTTGCAAGATTCCAAAGAGCACAAGAGAGGTTTATACCATAAATTTAAATCCGTCCACATCTAACACCAATCCAAACCAACCAATACATCAAAGCTCCACACATGGTTCCGAACATGATTTTCTTTAATTCTTAGATGTTAGGTTAGGCCGCAAGAACTTCTACACCATAAAATGAGAATATGGAACATAACATGGATCTTCCTACTTGCAGGTTATATTGTGTAACATACGATAATGGGAAGTAAAAGAGGGTTGAAAAAACATAGCAGAAATATCGCTCTACAGCAATGAAGGTGCATATTTCTTTCAACTTTCAAGTATTCTTGATGTATGATTGTAAGTTTTTAGTTACATATAGATATGATGTAACTGTAAAATATACAAAAGGTGCCATTTTTGGACTTAATATCTACTCAATTATGATCTTTAAACTTCGCATGTGCTGATCACTGCCAAGATCCTTAGTTCCCTGTAAACTATGATTGCTGTTTATGCTTCCATTAATTTCAAGCGAGGAACGATGTTCATGGCCTGGAGCTCCTGGTCAGGGTTAGTGAGGCAAGGGTAAAGGTTAAAATAGTTAAAATAATGTAGACATGCTTCACAGATATATTAAGAAATGCTAATAATATTAATTCCTCATGTTATCCACAGAAGTATCTTATATCCATAGAAAAATAGTGTAGGCATGCAACCGTAATTCCGCCACGGGATATAGCATTGAAAAATATCAAGGGTGCAATACAACGTTTAAGTGCTTCAATATTGTGAATGCGACGAAAGTGCGGCGATTGTTAGACGTTTGGATGTTAATTGTTAAGATCACTACCTTATCTAACTGTGATTGCAAAAACACCAAAAATGCCAGCCAGCGGAGACTGTTTAGGTTGCATGATCATAGGAAAATCAGTTTTATTATTGGACAATATTTAATGTTACAAATAGGTAAGCTAAACAGATCAGCATAACTGGAGGGCTCATAACATGCTAAATCTTGTTTAGTAATTCAAATAATGTAACTAATGGCTCCCTTCGAAGATTAGACCATTGCAAAGTCGCAAGAAATAAGCATTACACTCAACGTTCAACTTGTAAGTGTAAGTGGCTTTAGTCTAAAACTTATCATCGATAAGGGAAAATGATTGGAAATGCAACTGCTAAATGATGCCCAGTCCCAAGAGTTTTTGCAGGACGAGGTTTTATCCAAAATATAAATGCCACACGTGTTACAGACATGGAGTCTTAAATTATTAGTATGCTTAAGAATAATATTTTTCTTTCATTTAAAAAAAGACTTTTAGCAATGATATGCAGTTAATAGGTTACCCAATAATTGGGTTCACGTAAAATTAGAAAGTTATTAGTTGACTGGCTATATAAGAGCAGTGATATAAGAGACGTGGGTTTTATTAATTGGTAGACATGTTTTACTTATTTCGTCATGAGAGATGATTTGTCGCCCTTTGCCTTTAGGGGGTTTCATAACTTCAAAAGTTAGTGTTTTATTTATTTTTATATGTTTCAATATACTTTTCTATATCAGTATGCATCATATATGCCGTTTCAAAAAAAAAGTATGCATCATATATATTCAACACAGACCCAAGCAATTGCATTCATCGACAAGAAAGAGACAAATGGAAGTGTCATTACCTGGAATAAGAGTTTGCACGCATAAGGTAGTTTCATGGAAGATACGTTCTCCCCATTCTTACACGCAGAGCAAATCCCCGTCTTCAACTTAAAGTTGTAATACCCCAATAAACCACACTTGCGACATACCTATAAAATGTAATAATTTTTAAATAGTTTACCCACAAGATAGAAGGAAATAAATCTAAATAAAGAGTTAAGAACATGCCTACAAGATAATGTAAATGTTCTAGATGCAACAAACCTAATAATTTATTAAAAAATTACCCAAAGGATAATGGTCATGTTCTTAACTAGCAAAAGAAAGTTGACCTATAAAACTTACCTGTACTTCAAAAGGATCACTAGAAATCATCAAGCGCTCGTGTATTAACATGCTGGCTCCATATGCAATTAAACAGTCACGTTCCATTTCTCCCACACGGAGACCTGAACCGTTAACTATCAGATCGTACCATATACAGAGAATATTTAAAAGCATATTTTACTCGATTTCTGTACCTCCATTGTTACTTCTCCCTTCAGTAGGTTGTCTGGTCATCATAACTCGAGGTCCACTGCCTCGAGCATGCATTTTATCCAAAACCTAATATTCAAAGATAAGTGGTTATTATTATTATTATTATTATTATTATTATTATTATTATTATTATTATTATCATTATCATATTAAAATATCAAATAGCGATGCCAAATATGTATACCATGTG
>JAYMSP010000371.1:0-55209 GCA_036897095.1 Plantago elongata | reverse complement strand
CTTACAAATACATAGTAATGCTTACAAGTACGAAGCAACAATTATCCGTGCCAATGCAAAATATGACACAAAATTGGACGATGAGGAAGAATCTGAATATTAACACAAGAATCACCAAGACCTTGTTTTCTTCTTTTTCATGTCCAATCTTTATCTTCTTTTTCATGTCCAATCTTTATCTTCTTGTGTTAATATTCAGATTCTTGTGTTGTTTTCATTGCTTCAGATTCCGGTTCCTTGATGTCTTTTGGATGCAAAGTGAAGGACTTGAGAACATTTCAACAAATTTTTGAAATCATTGTGTAGATAATTACCATACATCTTGAGGTTTTGAATGGAACTGTAGCAAATATCAGTACCTACCTGTAGAGACTGTTAATTAGTTGCCTGTGGAAATATTTCAAAGTGTTGTGAAACACTAATACACGATGTACGAACTTCAGTTTGACTACCCTCCGAAATGGACATGTATTGTGGCCTGCAAGGAAACATTCAAGCGTTAGTCCCCGTTGATTGTGTATATCTAGAGCTGCTGGCACATTAGGAATGTATCATCTTACTCAATGTTCTATAGCAATAGTAGAAGTTTTCAGTTTTTTTGAAGAATTGCAAGTGTAGCTAATCCCTTGCCACAATCTGAAAACCTCCAGAATCTCCACAGCTGAATAGAAATGGTGAAGTTATTCGCTTAACTATTACGACAAAAAACATCATAAGTCTTCAAAATAGTTGCGTACTTTGAAAGGCGCCAATTCTCTTGACCTGAGGAGTCTATAGACTATAGGGATGTCTGCCACTCATACCGAGACATACAGTTTGATCATAGAAGACTGAATTTTCGATGTTAATGATGAAAATCCTTTGAAAGCATGATGGTACATATCTTGTTGTGGAGAGGAACCCCAGCTGCGTTGTTTGATGCATTTGGAATGAGAGAAACAGTATGTTGATCAATGTTGTTCCTAGGGGATCATCCTAAACAAGCTGTGGATTTTGGACGAACACGCGGATGCAATTGGGAAAGCAGCACAGGATTTCATGTGAAATTGGTGATCTGGTTTCACTAGCAGGGCACATAGATGAAGTCATGAAACACAACATATTTGAGAATTTAGACTGATGAAATTCTGCACGAGCTTTGTTAAATGGATTGGAGTTGGCTTGGAAGGTGAGGCACTAGTTTCATTTTCATGGGAAGCATCAACTTCTCAATCGGCATTAGTAATTATAACTTGCAAGTCATTCTATTTCAAAAATAATAACTATTACATCCGTCTCCATATCAGTTGTTCAGTTTTAACTTTTTTAAAGTTAATAAAATTAAACTTTAACAATGGATTACTTTCAAATCGGTATTGTGAAAATTTTTAATTTACAATCTTCGAGAGTGATTTGTAGTAAAAGTATAATTTTGTTAAATTTGAAAAATCAAAACTGAATCACGTAAGATGAAAGGAGTAGAAAAAACTTAGCAGTGAATTAGTAAAAAACTTGAATTCGTGACTTAATAAATATAAAATCGTAAGATTGATCATTTTTCTCATGGCGGCGAATTAGGTGAACTGGTTTAGACCTAGCACAGAGCTTCTGCAACCTTTTGAAATCTATAATCGGAGCAATTGAAGAAGACGCTCTGTGAATAGGGAATAGTAACTTTTTTCCGATTGGAATTGTTTAACGACCTAGGTTAATTTGTGTTTCCCGATTTCACTTCCGAAATCACACCTTCAATTGCTTTGCTAGCCAAAACTAAAATCTCATAAACATACTGTATATACTCGGACCATTAATTTGCTCCATTTCTTCCGTTATATACAGGAACAGCTATAAATTGAAAATAGAAGAAGCCTCTTCAATTCAACATTCGATCATGAGCCCGCATTTATGTAAGTTTTTTCTTCACTTTCCAGTTAAGTGATATTATTCTGATGTAGCGGATACCAATGAGAAATTGAACAGAGAATGAAAATATTATATGCTTGTTATGAATGTGAACTGTGAATGCTTGGTTGAATTTTGCCTTTCTTAGCAGCTCTCCTGTACTATGTGAAAAATGAATTGTATCACGACAATTCAATTCAATTGTTGCTTCGCCTCCAACCAATAGGTTGGGTTCGAGTCACTTTAGCCGTTTAAAAAAAAAAAAATTCAATTTTTGCTTAATTACATTATTGGAACTTTCTGTAATGCCTCCCGAACAGTGATGTATGTTGCCAAGTACAAACTGAAGGAAAAAACTGCAGTTTCAGATGCTTAATTAATTCACTTAAATGAGGTGTAGAGTTATGTATCATAAGTATTTACACATTTAATTTGTGTGCCTGTTATCTGTAATTCAGTCACGGAAGATGGTACGGAGGTTTGGTGGAGGAGCTAAACCTCCTTTATTTGATCGTATGCTTTGCCGTGACATTGAGGCCCTCAGAAAGGGGCGTAATTACACTACAATTGAAGAACTTGTGGATCACCTTCGTTTTACTTACTCTCACTACTCGCGCCAGAAGCTACATCCCTTCATGAAACGTGTAATTAAAATGAGTAATATTTCAAGTAGAGGAAACGATGATGTTGAGACTCCATCTAAAAGGAAACAACGGAAAGTTGATGTAGCAGAGAACAGATTGCAGCTTAGTGAAAGTCAATGTAGTAAGGGGAGAAAAGGTGACATTTTAAATAACAGTGGTGGGTCTTCATCCTCCCTGGCATCCGCTGCAATCAGTGGCAGTACTTCTGAGGGAACCTCAACATCAGATGATGCTGTTTTTGGGGAGAAAGTAATGGCAGAGCTAGATTTGATGAAGTTAATGCTGAGGGACAATTATACTAAGAGTCTAAAGGAATTGTCGTCTGAAAGAAAGAATGGGGAAGGTATGGAGTTGGAAACTGTGGACAATAAAAATGAGAAGAAAGTGAATTTGTTGAATGGGGCGCGCAATGGACAGTTAGGGGGTGCTGATCCAGTTCAGAATACCAAGTATGCTAATCATAGTGTCGAGGATAGTGTTAATTGTGGACCAATATTTGAGGATTTAGGGGGGATGAGTGGAGTTATTAATGAATTGATGATGGAGGTGATCGTGCCTTTCTATCATCCTTATCTTCCACACAAGCTAGGGGTGAAGCCAATAACAGGAATTTTGTTTCATGGACCACCGGGATGTGGGAAAACCAAATTGGCTCATGCCATTGCTAATGAGACTAAAGTCCCATTTTACAAAATTTGTGCAACGGAATTGGTTTCTGGAGTTTCAGGTGATTTGATTGATGCTATACATAGATTAGTATCTAAAGGTCGTTTTTCTTACAGTTTGAACCTCATTGGCGTGTTCTCTTTTGAAAATCTAGGTGCATCCGAAGAAAACATTCGCGAGTTGTTCTCGAAAGCATACAGAACAGCTCCATCTATCGTATTCATTGATGAAATTGATTCTATTGCTTCGAAAAGGGAAAATCTGCAGAGGGAAATGGAGAGACGCATTGTGACACAGTTAATGGCATGCATGGATGAATCACACCGGCCTGGAGAACCTCTAGGTGATAGTGAAAAACCAGAAAGCTCTGCTAGTAGATCTGGGTATGTGCTAGTCATTGGAGCAACAAATAGACCTGATGCTCTTGACCCTGCTTTGAGGAGGCCTGGGCGATTTGATCGTGAATTTTTATTAGCAATTCCAGATGAAAGGGCACGGGTCGAAATACTTTCAGTGCTGACACGCAAGCTTACTGTAGAAGGTGATTTGGATCTTGCAAAAATAGCTCGCACTACCCCTGGGTTTGTTGGAGCAGATCTGGTAGCAGTGGCCAATAAGGCTGGTAACCTTGCAATGAAGAGAATTATAGAAGAGAGAAGGGTTAAGCTTGCTGGAGAAGCAGTACAGGAAGTATCATATGAAGGATTGTTGATGCCTTGGTCACAGGAAGAAATAGATAAGCTCAGCATCAGCATGGCTGATTTTGAGGTATTACCTGAGTCTGGAGCACTAGTGAACAGGGAATCTATGCTGTTATGGTGTTACACTGTTACTCATTACTTGTTTACATGTTTAGGTAACTGGCCGAGTTCGATATTGTTCAAATGTAGACAAAAGAAGGAAATTTTGAACTGTTATTAACTTCTGGAATGTGTTTCAAGAACACTTAAATGAGTATTCTTCATTTTTCTGTTCACGAAATACCTAGGTCTGCTATTGCATATAGATAATTCAAGAATTTTATTATTGATTGCAGGAAGCTGTCAAGTTTGTCCAGCCTTCATCGAGAAGAGAAGGATTTTCTACCGTACCAGATGTTAATTGGGAAGATGTCGGAGGTCTTCATCTGCTTAGACATAAGCTTATCCGTGATATAGTTGAACGTATTAAGGATCCTGAAGATTACGAGGTGATAGTCCTTTATATAGTCTCTTTACTGAGTGATTCTTAGGAGGTATTGGACCTTGCTTATGTGTTTGCATCTGCAGAAACTTGGAATCAATTCAGGCACAGGGGTTTTGCTTCATGGTCCTCCTGGCTGTGGAAAGACATTGATTGCCAAGGCTGTTGCAAGTGAAGCTGGAGCAAGTTTCATACATATCAAGGTTCATTTAGTTTATATTGTGATAGTTTAGTTCCACACCACATACTCAATGGTTTCTTACAATAATGCTTTTATTTTCGCAAGGGCCCTGAACTTCTGAGTAAATATGTCGGTGAAAGTGAGTCAGCAATTCGGACATTATTCAGGCGGGCAAGAACATGCTCCCCATGCATACTTTTCTTTGACGAGGTACTCTTTACATTAGTTAGCTTACAGTTATTCTCTTCATTGTCATGTTAGCATCAGCATCTGACATATTTCAACTCCGCACCAACTATTACAAGATTCTATTCTTGTATATGAGCTTCTAGTACAGGTTTGCAACTGGTATAAGTGAGAATCATGTCACCAGGGATCAATTTCGGTTCTGTACTGGCCGATGTTAATTTTAGTATTTTACTGTGTTATATGTTGAGTAATGGGAGGTAATATTTTCTAGAGAAGACCTCCTATTGCAAAGGCAATAAATTTGGGAATTGAAATTATTACTCCTCGATATAGACCTCGAGGAAAAAGCTTCTGCTCATATTCTGAAATGCATATTTTGAAGTGTTCTACTTAGTAGTATGATTTTGCGAGAGAATGATTCTACATCCTTACTCCTTTACATCAGGTGGATGCCTTAACAACACGACGTGGCAGAGAAGGAGGGTGGGTAGTTGAGCGGCTTGTGAACCAGGTTGGTACAAGTTTCTCTTCTATTGAAAGGTTCCTTCGTTTTAGCATGCATCACACTGACATTCACATGTCCAAACCTTGCTATCGACTGGAAATGAACCATCTGTCATTACAGCTGCTGTTAGAGCTATCTGGTGCTGATAATAGAGAGGGCGTGTTTATCATTGGGGCCACAAATAGGTAATTATGATATTTTTGTTCTTTACGGATCTTCAGTATACCACTTACCTTAACGATTTCCTTCTTGCTTGTACCTGACAGAATTGAAGTAATCGACCCGGCTCTTCTTCGACCTGGAAGATTCGGGACTTGTGTGTATGTTCCTCTTCCCAGTCCAGATGAACGAGGAATGATCCTGAAAGCTCTTGGTCGCGATAAGCCAATAGATCCTGATGTAGACCTCATGTCCATCGGGAAAGATGATGCTTGTCAAAATTTTAGTGGAGCGGATCTGAATGCCCTGGTATGTTATTTTCGTAGTTCTTATATGAACTTTCTCAGATTTGTATTTTACAGAAATGATGTTTCATCTCGTACTTTGTTACTCGTGTCACCCATACTTTGCGCTTTTGTGTAATGGATTTATATTTGTCTTGGTGATAGATGGAAGCAGCTTCTTATGTTGTTCTTGAAGAGAAAAAAGCCTCTTCAGAACCAAGTCCTGGCAAATTGTGGACCATAAAAGAGGAACATTTTAAGTTAGCATTACAAACAGTATCACCATCTGTTTCAGAAGAGGTAATTGTGGGTTTTCATGATGTCTATATATATTAGTAGGTAAAAGTAAAACTAAACAGATGCATTATAATTGTGTAGCTTAATGCATATAATCCCCCTTTTATTTTATTGTTCATTTTTTAAAACTCTGCACCAAATTTCAAAATTTAGAATGCTTCATGCCAGATTGCCAGTGCCTATAATCACCGGTACACCCTCTAATATCCGTTCTGTTTTGTAATTTATCTTGTTTTCTTGGTGTATGCAGGAAAGAGAATACTACGAATATTTGGCGAAAAAGTTCAAATGAGGTGTTCTATCTTCATATCCATTGATTTAGTTCCAGAATGATTCCACCGATTGGCACACTTTTGCTGACCATCAAGATCATTAACTTTTTCCCAGGAATCACCTGATGATTCGGGACGTGGAGGACATTCTTTTGTTTTTCATATTCAGTTGATCAGTTCATTTAAGAGTAAATATTATTGGGGGGCTAATATAATTTCGGAAGAAAGATGGGTTGTGGTTGCAAATTTTATTGATTTGGCCGTTGGAGTGAAGAGAAATCAAAATAAAGGATGTTGGGGTGTCATCTTATAAAACTGCAAATATATGGATCTTGTCGAATCTACTATCCATGAAAGTCCAAAGTTAAACTACTAAATAAATAAATATATAAATGAAAATCAGAATAGCCATCAATGCTCATGTCACCCGGTTTTGGGGTCATCCAATAATTAGTGGATGCATAAGACAACGGTGTTAGGCTCGGCGTTCTCTCAAACTGAATAATAGTTCAGTCTATTCAGTTGGATTTAATTTAATTATAATTTATATTTTATTTCAATTTAGTTCAGTTCATTTTAGTTTAATTCAATAAATTTCAGTTAAAAGGAATATAATTTTCATGTCTAATTTTATTTATAAATCAAAGTATTTGAATAAAAATTTCATCTTACGAAAGATCCTATATTTTACAGCATATTGAAATTCCCCTTTAAATGGTGAAATTAAATAATTATATATATTTTAGGCAATTTCACTTTACATGATTTTTTTGGATCTTTTGATCTGGATTTATTAATAACGAAACAAGTAAAAATTAGACAATAAAATGTAAAAAGTAAACAATAGTGCAAAATTTAACATGTAAAAACTAGAGAATTTCTTTTTTAAACTAGATAATATAGTAAAAATTTAGATAATTTAATGTAAAACTAGACAATAGAGATTACACTGAATGAAATTTCTGTACAAGTAGTAAAACTAAACAAGATCATTTATAAAACTAGACAATATATTTACAAAACTAGACAATATGTTGTAAAAACTAGATAATATATACTAAAAAAATAGACGGTTCAACACAAATGCACAATATGAAAAACTGGACAAATATTGGTAAAAACTAAAACAAATAATATTTATGTAAAAACTAGATAATACGTGTTAAAAACTAGGGGTATCTCCGAACTCTCTAATTATAAGGGAACTTTTATGAGACTTAGTACTAAATAAATACTACTCCATCCATTCTTTTGAAAAAAGCTTCATAGCTTTATTTTATTATGTTTTGTTAAAAACTTTCTAACTCAAAAAAGAAAAGTTTTCGACTCACTAAATAATTTTTTATTATTTCTCTCACCTCTTTTCAATCTCTCACTTACTTTATCATTCAGTTATAACTTTAACAATATACTACCACTCATAAATACTTCCTCGTCTATAGTTCATCTTTTTATGGGGTCGGATATAAATTTGAAGAGAAAATTGAATAAAGTAAGAGAGATAATGTATTAAGTATGAAATATATTTGTTTTTTAAGGAATGAGAATATGAAATTTTGACGGATTAAAATGGAATTCGATGAAGTATTTAACTCATTTTTTGAATCAAGAGAAAGTAATGTATTGAGAATTTTTTATTGGATCGGAGAAAATGTCATGTAAATAGTATTTCTTTTTGCAAAATGTATCTTCTGTATTGTAGAATGCCCATGTAGCCGAATTAGTTTCTGTTTTCATTGAGAACTGATCAAACACTTGTATGAACATTGACATGGGAGGCATCAATGATGGAATGTTCCTTTGTATCATGGGACTGCAACACAAGGAAAGAATATTCTGTGCATCTCAATTTGGAACTCTGCTTTATTTTACCTTCTTCCTTTAAAACACATTGAAAAGACCTCATAAAAAGGTTCATATTGTATCAAATATCAATGAACAAAACACATTTTATATTTAATTAATTAGTATTCGATGCATGAAATTGAATTGAGCATGATTCCTAAATTCAAACAACCTTACGTAAAGTCTTAAACGTACGCTGAGATGAGTGAATTGCAAAAATAATCCACTATAACAATAGAAACTGAATTATCCCATATTATATGTGAGAGTTCATAAACCAAATCATATATACATGAAAATTTGTATTTCAGCTAATGGAACAAAAAAAACTTCTTTCATTAATCATGAAAGTTGTATATTATATTCTATATAAATGAAAGTTGCAGTAGTATTACTCTGTGCAATAAATGTATTTGAACATTTAATCTTTGAATATATAATAATTTATTATTAATCATGAAATGTGAATATGTTATGATTTTGAGGTTTTAATTCAATTTGCAATACATGACATTTCAATTATGTAGATAAATATAACTACCCCACAATAAGATCCATCAGATTTCATACTTAATTTTTTGAATGCAATTTCACTTCAAATACGAGATGAAATAGAAAATTAATATAAATATTGAAGGAACAAACGTATCTCAACTAAAATATATATTAAAGTTAATATATGATACATACGAAAGTTTTTATTGGTGTGATGATCAATTACAAAATGCAACATAAAGAACTTCTTATCAATTCTTCTGATCTCGAGTTTTTAAATTTACAGTTGTTTATACGGTTCAACTGTACTAGTAGCAAGTTTATGTGGAGTATATTGAAGGTCCGTCCCCTAGGCGTGCATTGATTCGTAGTCAGTATTGCATGGTGATATTTATGGTTGTTGTCCCTTAGACGGATCTATAAAATGCCATAATAGCAACACTATTAAGTCACACATATCGGAGGAGAAAAGTAAATAACCAAAGAAAATGTCGGATTGAGTAAATCAAAGAGAACACAAGGTCTATATTGCCAAATGGTCAACATGTCATATGGGCAGGTCCAAGATAACGACCCTTATCTATCCTTATTAGCATTCAAAAAATTGTCTACAAATTTGTCATCGGTCTAGAAAAGCGTGCCACGTTACATGCCCTTTTTCATTCTTATAAAATTACAAAATTTATCCTCAAATATCGAGCTACTAGTAAGAAGCACCAACTCATCACGTAACACACAAACTGATAATTATACACATCTATCTCATTCATCCTGATTTCACTTCCCTTCCATTCCATTGCTTGTTTCTGCTTTCAACTGAACTTGTTCCTACTTCGCGCGCTTTCTGAAATAGATCCGACTCTACACGATTCTCAAGGCCTGTTGAATTGAGCTTGGGTGGATTTCAATGGAGTCGAGAGCTCAAAGGCGGCTGAGATTGATTCAAGGTCATCTGCTTCCGTCCGACGATGATTCGTTGCTGCAGCTTGCCGGAAATCCTACCGCCGGTGAATACTTTCACGGTAATCAATCGTTGATTTGTTACTTTTGTTTAATTGCTCTAATATCTAATTATCTGTTTGATTGTGGATGGAGTTGATTGCATAAGTGTGAATTTAGATGAATTGACGAGTTATTGGTGGATTGATTTGAATTGTCTGGATTGGTTAGATTGAGGATATCGTCGCTGTCAGTTTTTGTTAATGAGGTAAGTAGGTAGGTAGGGAGTTGTTGGGGAGCATATGATAGGAATGAGAGGATTGGTTCATTAGTGGTTTGTGATTGTGAATAGTGTCATTTTCTGGAACAGACAGCTAAAAGTTAAATTGAAGGAACGTGAATCCGAGAAGATGGAGATGAGTTCTGAATCGTAGTTAGGTTGGAGTTATTTATTGTATTGTTGAGTTCTGGTCATGGTATAGTATGAGAAATTGCTGGACCGAGAAAGTTTTATTTTTTTATTTTCAGTATGTGAATACTGAATAGTACTTATTCACGAATTTCACTGGGAACGTTTTGGGAGCGGACTTAGTGAAGTGAAGTATCTCGGTTATGTCTATGGACGTGAAAGAAAAGTTACTGAAAGCATTATTACATCAGAATATGGAGTACACATAGGTTTTTAAGCTGCCACTGAGTATATATGTGGATTATTGGTATCGGGAGCCTAAGCTAGTAGTAATCCAAGGAACCTCCTTGTGAAATACTGTTCCTTCGTCCATTTTGTGAAACCTTGTCATCTAGTTGTCCTGCGCTTTCTTTCGTGTGTGTTTTTGTAGTATATTCCAATTTCAAGTAGTGTCTGAAGAGATACGTGATAATTTTTTTATGCAGGTCAGGGATATAGTGTAGTTCTTCCTGAGAAATTGCAAACGGGGAAATGGAATGTGTACAGGTAGGAATTTTGTTGCTTTGTTCCACTGTCATATTTAATATATTGTTCACTGTTTAACATCTCCTGCTACAGATCCGCACAATCCCCAATGAAGCTTATCACCAGATTCCCGGATCATCCTGCAATTGCCACATTGCACGAGAACTTTGTGTGAGGATATTCATCCTGTCTGTTGCTATATAAGGATACTGATATACACCTTGTTTTCTTATTGTTATGTTTATTTCACTTTCTGGGACATATTTTTCATGTATCATGTCACTGTCATTTCAGACATGCTGTTGAAAATTACCAGGATTACAAATACCTGGGTACACGTATTCGGGTAGATGGAACAGTTGGAGAGTAAGTTCATTGCTGATTTGATTCTTCTGAAGTATTTTGAACATAAAAAAACAATCTGGTCTTAATCTATTTCTTCAAATGTGAAGATACAAGTGGATGACATATGGAGAAGCTGGTACTTCTCGGACTGCAATAGGTTCAGGACTTCGCCATCATGGATTACAGTCGGTATGTTACTTCCTTCATCTCTCTTTCTCTATTTTATTCCTATAATTGGATTCAGTAATAAAATGAATGTGCCTAAAATTTGAGGTGGTTGGTGGTTCCTAATATTTAACGAGTAGGTGCAAATTAGGATAATACGCCAACAATCTGGTCGGTGGTGGTGTGTTTGTTTGTAATGTGTAAAGTGTGTCTAATCATTAGACCACCTAGTACAAGTTTCAGCCATATGGATTACTAAATATGCATAATATTTTGAAGTTCAAATGTTTGGAAATGCAAGTAGTGGCTAGACTTTAATCATCTGATCTAACAGAAACATCAGAAGCCTCCGTTTAACTTTCTAATGGACATTTATTCTGTCATATTTTCTTTCTAAGAATAATGTAGTCCTTGTGGGAAAGGATTTACATTTTAAATAGTGACATGTCAAATTTGTCTTGGAGCAGGGAGCTTGTATTGGGCTGTATTTTATCAATAGACCAGAATGGCTTATTGTGGATCATGCCTGCGCTGCATACTCTTATGTATCAGTTCCTTTATATGATACGCTAGGTGCGCACATCTGCATTTTCAGGTGGCTTTTCTCATGCAGTCGTGTACACTGAACTTCTCAGATTTTCTGTTAACATTGCAGGTCCTGATGCTGTAAAGTATATTGTGAACCATGCTGACATACAAGCCATATTTTGTGTGCCTGGTAACTTGAACAGTGTGAGTCTCTTTCTTCTTTATACCTTCAGCTGCTAATTGCAGAGTACAGTAGCATGATTTTGTGCAGCTTACCTTGTATTTTATTGGCAACATACAGCTTTTTATGTACACATAATTTGATGCTGTACTCGTAGTGTGACGGATATTTTTTTTCTTTTGATTCATGCAGTTGCTTAGCTTCTTGTCAGATATTCCATCTGTACGGCTGGTAGTGGTATGTATGGAGTTCTCTGTCAACCTTTGGTGGGCTGCTAGAAATATGAGTTTCTATTTCATTTATGAAGTTGTTGTGTGTTTTGCATAATATAGGTGGTGGGAGGAATAGATGAAAATTTGCCATCTCTACCTTCTTCATCAGGTGTCAAGCTTGTCTCTTTCACAAGGTTACTTGCTCAGGTATCAATGTGTATATAATTGTAAAACAATTTCTTTCTAGTAGCTTGGATTCTACCTTTAAAATTTGATGTTATCCTAAATGAGTTCTGTCTATAATCTGGTTCAGCTACAATGAATTGCATTTAGCATAAGTCTTAGTCGGCCTGTTTGGATTTAGAACTTTTAGTTTCCCTGGAATTCCAGAATAAACATACAGGTTAGGCAAATCTGACCTATTGGGAAGCACCTCCCCTCCCCCGGGGCCGTCAATCGACTTGGAAACTATTGTACTTCTGTTACATTGGAGAGCTGGTATAAACAGAATGGACTTATGTATACTGGAGAGCTGGTATAAACAGAACGGAAATGGCTTTCCATTTTACTCGGTCAACTAAAATCATAGAGCATGAACCAAATGAAACTTGTCTCTTTCCACACCTAATTTTGTATTAATCAATTAATTAAGATACCTTTTATATGTATTCGATGCTTGCTATGTATTATACTCTCTCCATCCCGGTTTCAATTACCTACAGGCCTAGAGACATTTTAAGAAAGAATGAATAAAGTAGGAGAGATGGTAATGAAGTACAGGGAAATAGATTGAAAAAGGTAGGAGAGATAGTGAATAAAGTATGAAAGATATTGAATAAAGTAGGAGAGAGATTTTTCACTAAAGGAATGTGCAATTGAAATTGGGATGTCCCAAAATGGAAAGCGAGAAGTTGAATTCGGAGGGAGTATGAAATATGAAAATTCAAATATTTAGCAAGAACCATCTGATTTCTCCTTAAATTCTCTTGCAAGTGGACAGATACTTAATTAGGCCCCTTCCTAATCTCGGTATATAATTCATAAATCCACCCTAGGAGAGGAAATGGAAAATACTGATCAGTGTCATTTCCTTACTGTATACTTGAATTTTATCATTCAATCTAAATTGATAGCTTACATCATCATATTTATAGATTTTGGTATGCAATGAAGCTTCTAATTACAAGTTGGGATCAACATATAGAAAGCAAATCTGAAGATACTCACCCGGGACTCCTTTTGAGTCTCTCTGGTGATCTCATCTCATTCACCATTGTAGTACTAAAATGTTCCTAGCAGAACATTAAGCCAATTTTGATTTAAAGTGCACCATGCATTAATATCAAAAAGGCCATGCATAACAAAATGCACATTTAACTGAAACCAATGCACTAAAGACAGTGAGGTACGGGGATTTGACTTCAGTCTAACGGAGCTTGTAATAATGTGCATAGGAATACGAAGTAGGTACTACAAAATTCATGAGAGAGTGTCTCTTGAGATGCCTTGTTATCTTTAGTGGGTGTGGAGAAGAGGCTTAAGATTACTAGTCTGCTAGAAATTTAAGGATCATTCTGTGTAAGTTGGCTGAAACTGGCCAACGATGATATTTATCTCAGCTCCTAGAGTTATAGTTATTAGTAGCAATTTTTTTTCTATACCTTTATCTTTTTAATTTTTTTGTTTTTCACGGATTAACTAGTGGTAAGTTCACTACTTCGAAAATTCTTGTTTACTGTAATATTTTATACTCATGTCTTGAATGATGAACCCATTGGATTCTAGCAGATACCTAAAGGGGCTGCTGGTCCATTAAGATCCATTGTAATGAAATAGCATGTCTAAGAAGTGATAGTCTGAAGCTGCTTCCTGATAGATAGTCGTCTACCTGAAATAAATGTGTTTCTGCTTGATATCTAAATTTGCATGTTATGACATTTTTGACATTTTGGATTACATGAAAGGTTGGGGTCTTGGGGGTGACTATTTGAATGTGTTAATAGTGTTATGGAGTTCCTTAATGTATTTTTAGTATCAGCTACATTCTAGCTACTAAATTAGTTTTGGGATTGTAACTTTTTTTTCTTTCTGTTTTGGTTCGCTATAGATGAATTTGTCACAAGTCACTTCATCACTTGAACTGCACCAGTCCTTTGTGGTTGACAACAACTAATTTCTTTCAGGGTCGCAGTAATATGCTCCCATTTGTCCCTCCAAAGCCTGATGATGTAGCAACCATATGCTATACAAGTGGAACCACTGGCACACCCAAGGTAGTATTGTCTAAGTTGTGTATGGTTCTCTGATGAGGCCTCTACTTACAATAAATGGTTATAAAAATAGGGAGCTGTTTTAACACATGGGAACTTGATAGCAAGTGTTGCTGGCATGACCATGAATGTCAAATTTCTCTCGACGGATATGTGAGCTTCCTCTCTGAAGTGATTTCGATCCCCCCCCCCCCCCCTTCAAATATCTCACCCCGTCATCAAATAACACGGTTTCTTCTCTGACAGTTACATATCTTATCTTCCGCTGGCTCACATCTATGAACGGGCTAATCAAGTAACGTCAGCGTATTATGGTGTTGCTGTTGGTTTCTATCAAGGGGTATATGACTTGTGCATTTTCCTTTTCAGAATCCAGTTGAACTCTTTAGAGTTTTTCTTTGTGCTGTCCTTCGTTCACTAAACGAGCATGTTGAAGTATAAAAATTCTTGCTTGCAAGATGAAAATACTGTCCTGCTAGTTCTATCCCTTGTTTTTGTCACCCATGGATGTATTAGATTATATTAGATGTCTAAAACATTACAGTCTCTGCCATTTAAAATCAAATCGATCATTATATCCCTATGCATGCAGCCTTGAACAATACCTCCAACTGGAAGATGAAAGTTTGATCACAAACTATAGAAATGGGGACATAATGATCTATTGTTCAGTGGCCATTTCAGCTTGTGATTGAATCATCATGTGTAATATTAATGCAAGTTCTTTGGTTTCTTTTTTCAGGATAACCTGAAGTTAATGGATGATCTAAGTGCATTAAGACCCACGATATTTGCAAGTGTTCCTCGTCTTTATAATCGAATATATGCTGGGTAGGACATGTTCATTCGATGATTTTCTGAAAAATTGATCAAGTCTCTCATCATAAGAAATTATTTTTTATGACTTGTTGCAGGATTACTAATGCAGTAAATACTTCTGGTGTTCTGAAAGAGAGATTATTCAAGGCAGCCTACAATTCCAAGAAGCAAGCTGTAATGAATGGTATAGTGAACATTGCTCAACCTGAAGCTTCTTCATTCTGTTTTCCTCCACGTTATTTAGCTAATACTAACTGTCATAATGTTTAGGATGTTTTCAGTTCTTGAAGGATCACACACACACACACACTCGTGCGGAGATTTATAACTTTCATGGTTTCTACAATGCAAGGGAAGCATTAACTGCAGCTCATTGTTTTGATTTGAGAGCTGCGGTGTTTTCTTGCGGCTAATTAATTAAAATTTGGCTTTTAAACATAAGGTCCCTCTGGCCTGCACTACACCTTTAGGCCTGGGATGGATAGAAATAGTTGGTTAAATAACCATAATCATAATTTCAATTCTGGTTAAAATTATAATTGCAACCATTTAAAAATAATCATAATCGAAATCGAAATAATCACTGATCAGTTTCGGTTCGGTCATAAAACCGGAAAAAACCATATTAATGTTTAAATTAACCAGTTAGTTGTTGCCGTCCAAATTTCAGAATTCAGATTCAATTCCGCAGCTCACACTCTTCTTCTTCTTCAATTTCGATTCGCCTTATTCTCCATCACTCCATGAACTCGCTGTCTTCTTCAATTTCGAATTCACAGCCGCCATGAACTCGTCGTCTCTTCAAGTTCGAATTACGGTTAAAAAAGAAGGAATAGAAAGTGATATGAGCAGCAGTTGAAACGAATCGAATCAAACTGCTCCTTGATCCTCTTCTTCTTCTTCTGTTTTGTTTGTCTTTTTTTCTTTCTTTCCCTTTCGTACTGGGTGTATACTATCTGTCATTTTGAAGTAGAAGTCATAATAAACTAAATTACATTCCACTATAAATAATGATTACGATTTCCTCTTTTTCCTCTTCCAGGATCTTCTTCATTTTTGCACATCACTTTCATTTTTTATATACAAATATACAATTTAAAAAAAAATACGGTTTTTAACTAAAACCGTAACTAAAAATCGAACCTGTAATGGTTGCAACCGATCGGTTGTTGAACGGTTACGGTTACAATTATGGTTATGGTTAATAACCATTCATGAAAAGCTAAAGGTTATTTGCTGGCTGTGGTTATGGTTATATGGTTATGATTTTTAACCAATCATTTCCAGGCCTAGCTTCCCAAGCCTAGCTGACTTTATGTAACTTTCCATACCCCTGGATAGGGTGCAGTGTCATCGTCAGTAACCTCAATAATTTATGTAGCCACAAAATCAAATGCATTTTTTGCATTTATATATTGTAGAAAAGTGTAGTAAGTGGAGTTTAGGTTTATAAACAAGTACAGGTTACAGCTACCACAGTTACCATTTGAGGACTGACAAATCATATTCACTTGGCTCCTAATATCGATTATGATAATTTAGTTTAATATCTTTTGTGATTATTGAATCACCTTTTTTCCTTGCCCTTTGGGTGTTCTTCAACACAATTTCACTTCCTTGCACTCTGATAATTGTTTACCAGTATAGTATGGTTGTTATTTGCCGCTCCACTTTGTTGTGAAGGGTCTGTTAATATCTAACCTTTACAGTGTATTTCTAAGTGCATTTATGTTACCTTGACTACCACTTTTCATTTCAGGTCGAAAACCATCACCAATGTGGGACAGGTTGGTATTCAATAAGATAAAGGACAAACTTGGAGGCAGAGTTCGTTATATGACCTCAGGGGCTTCACCATTGTCTCCAGATGTGATGGAGTTCTTAAGGGTGTAAGTTATATATTCTGTAATGATATAGTCAATATATGGATTCTGTTTTGTTCATTAGCATTTATGCTAATCTTCTGTCTGCAGCTGTTTTGGCTGTTATGTAATAGAAGGCTACGGCATGACAGAAACTTCATGTGTCATAAGCACTATGATTGAGGGAGACAACTTAACTGGTCATGTTGGCGCTCCAAATCCTGCATGTGGTAAGTTGTTGAAAAATGATGCCTACAAGTGTCTATATTACAATGCCATAGAAGCTATGATTGAAAAAAAAAATGAAAAGGTCGAGTTATAAATGCAGATTGCAGGAGTAAAATGGAATGTTAAGGTGCATGTGGAAATTATTGCCTTTTCCCTGTATGTATGGACTGATTCTTTTGGTCTTCAATCTCTCCAGAAATAAAGCTTGAGGACGTTCCTGAGATGAACTACACCTCTGAGGATCAACCGCATCCTCGTGGTGAGATCTGTGTCAGAGGTCCCATTATATTCCATGGCTACTACAAAGATGAAGTCCAGACGTAATTTTTGCTTTTCATGACTATATGTGCTTATTGTAGATAAAGTGAGACGTTGTTTATACTTGCATTGTAATAAACAGGAGAGAAGTACTAGACAATGACGGGTGGCTGCATACAGGAGATATAGGATTATGGCTTCCTGGTGGCCGGCTAAAAATCATTGATAGGTAATAAAGGATAACCAGGTTAATTAATTGCTGATAAACTATCATGAAAATCAAATATTTCAGTTTACTTTCATTTCATGGACATGTTAATATAAAAAAAATTAACTTTAGATGTTTAAACAGAAAGTTTCTCCTGGATTTCATTGAGTTTTCTGCTAGTGTCATAGATGACATTTTGATGTTTTCTTCATTGTGAGGATCTATAAAGAGGTCAACATTTTGTGTGAACAGGAAGAAGAACATCTTTAAATTGGCTCAGGGGGAATACATTGCACCTGAAAAAATTGAGAATGTCTATGCCAAGTGCAAGTTTATTGCACAGTGCTTTGTATATGGTAGGATGATTTACACTACATTACCTTTTGTCAACTTTCACTTCATTTTGCTGACGAATATCATCTTAATAGGTGACAGCTTGAATTCTTCTCTAGTGGCTGTAATTTGTGTGGAACCAGATGCATTGAAGGATTGGGCTGCATCAGAGGGTATCAAGGTATAGCATTTGGTCCATTATCTCCCTTTTGTTTTTGAGTGCATGTGTTGCTACGGGAAAGTTCCAATTTTCTGGTTTATAATTGTCTCTTTTTCGACTGGTAAAATGTTTTGGGAATGCACAGGCAGGCTGATTCATTTACTGGCTTTAGTGTCTGCTCTTCTCTGGTTCTAGAAAGTGGAATTCCATTTCATTGAGAATGGGGATACTCTGAGCTACCATCTTACTACTACTCTTTATGGTTGAGTCTTTCCAGTTTTTATGTTTCTAAGTCAGTCATCTCTTTAACAATATACATACCAGCTGATGCTTTCAGGAAAAACCATTTATTGTTTTGAGTTACAATGCACCTAGTATTCGTTTGTTGGTTTAACTTTTGAATTCTCAATCTCACACAAATCTGTGGTAGATTTGTCTAAATGAACCTTAAGTAAGGTTTGTGAGATTATTCTTTTGCTTAGGAGTGGGGGCAATTAATTTATTTATTATGTATCATTTTAAGAGCACTCGTAGGATTAATGTGACATCAGACGATTTGATAAGTATGAAAGTCAATAGTGAACTCCCAATCATCACATACGTGTTCAATTTATGTGTTCATGCAGTATGAAGAATTAGGACAACTGTGTCATGATCCTAGAGCAAAGGCTGCCGTTCTCGCTGAAATGGATGTTATCGGAAGGGAGGCTCAGGTAATCATGTTAATCAGTAATATCTAGTATGTCCCAATTCAATCTAATAATTTCAAAACATTGAAATTGGAACTTAAATGTTAATATATTTGTTGACAGTTGCGAGGTTTTGAATTTGCAAAAGCTATAACCTTAGTGCTTGAACCATTCACGCTGGAGAACGGCCTGCTAACACCAACATTCAAGGTAAGCCTTTTGTGGAAAATCACATGGGACTACGTTGGCCTATATTTTGAATTTCAGTGTTAGTTAAATACCTCACTATTTTACTTGATCGATATATTAATATGATGCTTGTCATTGCACAGATCAAAAGGCCTCAGGCAAAGGCTTACTTTGCGAAAGCCATTGCAGATATGTATGCCGAACTCTCAACATCGGATCCAACATCAGAGAGAATGTTGTAACCAAAAGGTTGGGAATCATGGAATCATCCATTTCTGATGATATACTAATAAATTAAACTGTTTTTCTTTTCTATTTATATCTTGAATGTAACATGTCAATAGTATTTTCTGGGGGTTCGTTATGGAATATGTTTTTATTAATAGATTTTGTGTAGCTTTTCTATAAATCTCCAAGCGCTATTTTTTGCTTATATCTGTCAGTATAGGCTGTAGCATAAGTGAGGAGGAGAAATATAGATTTTATGTACGTCACTAGCTGCTTCCAACTCATAATCTGAGTGCTGCAAGTCTTTGGCCTGTTTTAGCCTTTAGTATTAGGAAGAACTATTTCTCTTCCTCCAAATAAGAAGAAACTATGTTGAGCTTCTGCAAGTGTCATACTTGCAGTTTTTCTTTTCTTTTTCAGTTGAACATATTTTCAAAACCAAAACTGCTTAATTCTTCAAAAGGTTCAGATTCAGACAGATACCTGTGTATTCATTCTCTTGCATTTGACAGTAGTGTTAGACTTCCCTGTTTATCTTCCTCCCCTCTGCTTGAAAATGCTGGTTTCTCATCCGATGCAGTTAAAAAAAAAAAAAAAAAAACTACTTCCCTGTTCGCCTTTGCCTTTTCGATCTCGAATTAGCTTATTAAGGTGTACTTGGCAGGCGAGTACAGATTTGGAAATGGATGGGAGACAGGTGAAAATAGTGAAAAAAGGAACAGCTTGGTTAGAACAAAGATCGTAGAAGGCAAAAAAAGGACGTGTATAATCTTGAATGTTAGCCTGGTTTTTGGTAAAATCGATGTAGAGTAAAAAGGCGAAGGAATAGTGTATATGTGGCAGGCAAATTTCTTCAATCATACATGCATGTCACCATGTCAGTAGTCTGAAAGTAGATTCAGAAATCGTGGCCACTGAAAATGCACTTAAGTATCGAATAAAGTGCCGCTCACTTCCACTAAGTTGCGCTTCCAGCTTCTAATATGATACACGTGAAAATGCTTGATTTAATCTAGAGACCTTATTGAGACCCGATACTTTGTCTGTTCTTAAATTTATGCCATCCGACAAATTGAGCTGATAAATATATTTCTGTGCATTGTATAAACTTGTTGGGAGTTATGCGAGGACCAGTTGAAAGCCATAACATCATATAAGATTTTAAATTTTAGATGAATTAAGATGATGAACTTTGTAATTTATAGATAAAGATAAGCAAATAAAATGTTGACTTCAAACTTTTCTAGATGTTGTGAGATAGATATTGGTGGTAAAAGCTCTTTTACTTTAGAAGTCAAGCATATAACTGTTTCAAGTTGGAGTATAATCTTTTCAACCTAGAGTTTATCACTATGATCTTCATCGTCGCGGAGAATTTCTTCATTATACACTAAGGTTTCATTAAATAATTAATTGGACATTTTATATTTTTAATTTACGATTAATTTGTGGTTAAAATTAAAAAAATTTATTTTAAAAAATCAAAGTGAAATGGTGTTCTCGTAAAAAAAAAAAAAAAGTAGTAGACTCCATTCATATCATATGTTCTACAACAAATGTATTTATTCTTAACTTTAGCTAGCTAAATCTATTTTCCTACAATTATTCCTCATATATCATAACTAATACATCAACAGACATACTTAAATTTTTAATTAATCTTAGTATCTATTTAAGTTCATTCTACTACATTATACTTAGTAGACAATGCATGTTCAAGAAAACTCCGTTTCCAAGGTAAGGAATCCACTTATTACAAAATATCGACAAATAACTTTCGGTTATTCCAACATTCATGTGATGCTGAGGGAGGGAGTAGTACTTCACGTATGAAGGGGAGCAGGCAACTTGAAAATATCATTACTTACACATATTGCACAAAATGTCGAACTTCTTTACCTTCTTTCCGAAAATCAAAAAGTAAGCATTAGTCGCTTAAAAGCATCTGATTAATTGCTTTACATTTTATTGAAACTGTACTGCGATAGTCCACTTGGTTTCTGGAGCACCACTCCATGTTCTTCGTCTTCTCTTCTCCTGCAGATTCAGAAAAGTTCAAATATCAATTGGAGTATCGGACTGATTAGTAACAATAACTTGTACGGGAAAATGACAGATTTAGTATCTTAACTACACATAGTTGGCACGCGCAATATCAAGTTTGCAAATTTGATAAATTTTGTATTTTAACTATACATAGTTGACAAATTTGGTCCACAAAGTAGTGCAATGTTAACCAGCATCATCCTAACCTCAAATGTAATGGCTAAATAACTTTTGCCACCTATATATTCCCTTGTTTGTGAAATTTAGTTGATAGTTGTTCCTGCATCATCCTAACCTCGAATGTAATGGTTAAATAACTTTTGCCACCTATATATTTTCTTGTTTGTGAAATTTAGTTGATAGATGTTCCTGCATTAGTTTGTAAATTTTTTTCGAACATGTTAAATTTATCCTGCGTAATTCTAATCTAATGAATATTTTATTTTTGATTTTTATATTATTAGAGTGGACATATAATAACGTAATAAGGAAAAAAGACATGTAGAAATGATTGGGAAGGAGCAAACATAAATAAATAGGATAAATGAAAATAAAATCAAGATGATTATTTAGAATTTTTTTCAGTCCTTGAGTAGATATATCCCGAATCCTCGAAAAATATTAGTATTAGGAATAATATATTTATAATATTAATTACAAGCTAGTATTTTAGAAGGATCAATTAAACCTAGATTCTTTCGAGATATAATGCAGGTAGATCTTAGTTCTAAATAATAATTTTGAAAAAAAAATTCATTCATCCCAATTATTTATTTTTATTCCTTCCCAATCACAAACTAATACAGAAACAATTATCAACTAAATTTCACAAAAAAGAGAAGATACATAAATTACGTATAAAATTTAATTGGGGTTATTCAGGACTAAAAATATATAAAATGAGAATATTTGTTATTGGTTAATTATATTTTATTTTTTATTTTATTTTTTATTTAACTTTTATCTTTTAATTTTAAGCTACATAGATTAAACATTGTTGATCTAAGTGTTTTTCATATGCATATTTTGGTGGCAAAAGTTATTTAGCCATTGCATCTGAGGTTAGGATGATGTTTGCCAACATTACACTACTTTGTGGATTCACAAAATTTGTGAAACACGTATATTTAAAACACTTAAATTTATTAAATTTTTAAATTTCGTAGTGTGTGTGCCAAAAACACTTATATTTATTAAATTTTTAAATTTCGTAGTGTGTGTGCCAACTAAGTATAGTTAAGATAGTCAATCTGCCATTTTCCCTAACTTCTACTTCTCACAACAATAAGAGAAGTAGTTTCATGCACTTTGCACAATATCATCTTCTTCTTCTTCTAACAACAATAACTTCTTACTTCTAAATCTGCGGATTCCTAGCCTAACAAGTGAATCACATTTCCTGTTCAAACTATTCACATATACAAGTATAAAGAGCTTTGTAATTCTAGCTTTATATACATTAAAAGGAAAAACTGAATCACAGTTCATATGATATGTGGAAGCGTATATAGTATAACAAAAAATTCAATACAACGACAGTGATTAATATATGTGATTAACATGCATGTTTTGTATTCAAACTATATATATACGCAATTGTTTTGTCCGATATTGTACATATTAAATGATGAAGAAAAAACGTTCTTGAACCAACAACTCTAAATTATCATTGTTATTTATTCTCGTAAGCAACAACAACCAACTTTTTTTTTATTATTAGTATTATTTTATTTAATCATTCTTTAAAACATAAATTGGTTTGTATTAAACGAAGGAAATTAGTTTTGAAGTAAAGACATAAAATACGTCAAAAACCGGAAAATAATGTAAGTTTTTTATTGCAGGGTTCCAAATTGGAAAGAACGGGGGCAAACTAGGAAAACATTAGGGGCAAAATAAACCCAAAAATAAAAGGAAGGTGGGAAACTAGGAAATATAAAAGAGGAAAACGAATGAGTGTAAAACTCAGAAAATATTAAGGAAGGTATGGGAAGGTGACTAGGGAAAACAAAATGAGATTCGACCTTGAGTCTACAAACTAATCTTGAGTGCTGACCACCAGGAGACGTCTCATTTTAAACCAGATGCCTAAGATATTTTGTATTCATATTTCTAAACCTCGAGGCCATATATAATACACCCTCCATTCCGGTTTGAAAGTCCCGCGGAACCGGACATAAATTTTAAAAAAAGGTAATAAAGTAGTAAAAATGTAATAAATTATAAATATGATTGGATAAAGTAGAAGAGAAAGTGAATAAAGTCTGAAAGATAATGTATAAAATAGAAGATAGATTTTCTATTCAAGGAAGTGGAACTTTCAAATCGAAACAATCTTAAATAGTTAGCGGGATTTCCAAACTGGGAGAGAGAGGGAGTAGATGCTTTGTACCAAAAATCCAGGTGCCTCACTTGGCCTGGCTGCCACTCAAATGACCGAGTTGAAGTCCGTGTGTTGTCCTTCGATTCTATGAAGGACGTCACTGAATGCCTTCTCGAAATAATTCAAGAAGTTGTGAAGGTACAAAAAATTCAGATATTGCTGAAATAAACTTAGCCATTAACTAAACATAGCATTTTCTATGTGAAATTCTTCAGCTCTAGAAATTTTTCATAGAGTCTATTGTATGACATATTCCATGTATTGCAGTACTGATTTAATTTGCCTGATGGGGGTTTAGGACTTTCAAAAGCTGTTGAACGTGAATCCTTAATATGAAATGACTTAGGTGGGTGTAGAACCGTAGATATTTGAGTTTTAGAATCATAAAGGGATACCATTATCTAAACATAGAAAAAGGGACCTTAGATAATTTATATAGCATAAGCATGAATATTTGGTTTTTGGCATAATTTTGATGTTACTCCCACACAACTTACCCCCATAAGCATGAATATTTTCTTATTTTCCGTGGTTTTTTATCTGCAGATAGCGATAAACCCCGAGATTGCTGCTTCGTCAATCGTACAACTTCACAACATTCAAAAGTAATCTTCGCCATTTCCTGATTGATATATGGTAAGTACTTGCCTCTCTTTCATTGCAGATTTTCACATTGCTCTACTCTCTACCCTGTTTCTCCTCCTCTATCTCATTCTATCTTCCTTTCTCCTCTCCTCTTCTCTATCTCATTCTAGTCACTGACATGTGTGTATACTTATCGAATTGCCGCAATTGACAAGAAACATATATTTATCGACAGGCAGTGATGTAAGTTTTGCTTGGGAGAGTGTACTATTTAAATCTGATTTTGATGTATCGTTCTAAAATAGCTGGACTTGTATCTAAGATCTATGTTATATATGCTTTTCATGTAACTGTTCTTGTAGTGATCTGTGTCATCCTTTATTTTTATGAATGACATCTTGCTTAGAAGTAATTGTTTCAGTATTGATCAATTGGTTGGATGTTTATCTTCAAAGTTGCCCCCTTAACCTAGTTTATAGCACATTGATCTTCCATGATCTTCTATCCTGGCAACTGCTTACTGAGTTTTATATATGTCTGCGTTGTTAGGAACCATTGATGGAGAAGGAGATGGAAGACCTCACCGCTGAGCTATAGAAGTTGAGAGACCTTTAATCAGTCTAAGTACATATAAGACGTCATCTATGGAGACCTCTAGTTTGAAAACTGTGAGCGCTTTTTCAGAACCATATAGCTATCATTTAGCGTTGCTAGTCCGAGTTTTAAACAACGTTAATTAGTGTAGTTTTTTGCTTTTTAGGCAAGTTCATATTCGTTGTTTGTGAGAGCGGGGCAGGTCCTGCATTGGACAGATGAGGATAATGGATTCTGCTACAAGCCTACAACCTCTATCCATGAACTGCAGCAGAGACTCTTTTTGTTCTCATGATTACATATTATATTCAGGTATACCAGGTCTTTCTGAACTTTGTGATTCACTGCATATTTGTCTTTGTTATCTAATTTCACATTCACATATTTTTTGTATGATTATAAGTACGCATTAACCTATCATTTAGCCGACTGCTATTCTGTATGATTAAAAAGCTCTCTAAATAAATTAAAAAATCTATGTCTGATTACAAAGCTTCTTAAAATACGATACAACTTCATACGTCCTCTTTATTTATTTGCAGTGAAGTACCAGGTACACTCCAAGATGTTGCTTGGTCATTGATACCCTTCACAACATTCAGAAAGCAATTTGCTTCAAGAAGCCACATTAATCTCTGGTTCCGAATACGATGTCATTGAATATTGAACACATATGATGAATGTAGAATTTGTTACTGGGTGTCTTATAGTATATGGATTTGGCAACAATGAGATAGCATTGTTTCGTACTTGAAAGTATCTTAGAGAAAATTTGATGTTTTGGACTTGTTATTGTATTGAAAAGGCTATGCAAATGGTGTTTTACAAGGTGTTTTTTAATTTTTTTTTTATCACAGCCTATTTTGAGAAAGTTTCATCACAGTTGCTGTCACACCAATTGAGAGGAAATTTTACTTCCTCTCTATAGGCTATTGTAAGGAGGCTAAGGAGGCTAAGGTGACAAGCATGTGAGAAAATTATTTCCTCTCTAATAGTCTAATGTGAGGAATTTTTTTACCTCATGTGAGGAATTTTTTCCTCTTAAATAATCGCTTTTTTTTGTAGTGAAGGTTTCCTCAGTCTCTACAATAAAAATTGAAATTATCAGAACCTTTTTATAGCTAAGGTAAAATCAAAATGTATCCAGTCTTAAATGAGTTAACATAATTGAAACTTTTTATTTGTAACGTTCCAAAATGAATTTCAAGAACTCGAAAAATACCTCATTTAGGGATTAAGACATGAACGGTAGCAAAAGACAGGTAATCAGAAAAATTATTGGTTCAGATCCGATGCCATATTGGTTGTTGTCTGACATCTTCTAATACCTTTGCTTCGTTTCCTTGCTGAGTCGCTTGTTATCTTGTGAGTCACTCAACTGACACTAAGTTCTTCTTACTCCTCTTTTATAGTGCCCAGGTGATGTTAGGTGCCGATATAAACAAACAATCTTCTTCTTCTTTTTAAGTAACTTTTCACTGTCATTTTCACTGCATGTTAATCTTCATGCTCAAAATAAAATGTGTTATTTTGAGTTTTGTCGATCAATCGATTTGATTCTTTACCAATAATTGGCGTAAACAATAAACAAACATACCAAATTAATAAACACAAAGATCTAACGTGTTTCGAATGGATTAATCCAATCTAAATTCATGGGAGAACAATAGTTTTAACACACCTTTCGATCCAACAAATACAAGCTCACAGTAATAAGAATTGAACGATTTACAAAGTAGTCTCTTTCAATTCTTCTCAAACACGAGTCCACTTTTCTTTTCAGTCACAAAGATAGAGTATAACATATTATTTAATTGTGATTAAGTCGAAGACATCGACTCTGTTTATACTTTATATGAAAAATCTTCACATGCTAGATTGCACATTAGCCAACGATTTTTAACAGAAATCGACTTGATCTAACGGATGAGATCATCTCGTGCTTCTAAACCGACAAACTGCAATAAGAACTCTAAGACATTGCCATTTGGTGTCCAATCAAAGTTAAATTAAAAGTTTTATAGAAAACATAGATTAGATAGAGTATAATTCAATTAAAATTGACTCAATTATTTTACTATTTTAAACACGAAATGCAATTCAGTTGATAAAACGCATCAATTCCTACCAATTAGTAGGGTTCGAGTCAACTTAACCGGTTAAAAAATCACGTGTCAGTAATTCTTAGATCCAAATCACTCTGGATTAGTGCACAAGTCCACCACTCCCATGGTCATAATTCTGTCTCGGAAAGCAAAGACAGAAGCAAAATAGTCTATTCAGTATTCACCACTCCCTATATGTTCTCTAGCTGAGCTCCGATGAATCAATCTTGAAAACCTCCGCTCTACCACCACATACACTGAAAAACACACCGTCATATAACAAACCCACCCCAATCGCCAATGGCCGACGAACCAGATGACTCCAGACAGCCCCGACTCCGCAAAGCCCATTCAACTCCCATTCCAAAATGGGACCCCAAACCCAAATCCAAATCCAAACCCAAACCAACCGCAACACCACCACCTGTAGCCGTATCACCAAACCCATTTCATTTCTGGTTCTACTTCACTCTCTCCGTCTCTCTAATCACTCTCTTCTTCGTCCTTCTCTCTTCTCTCCGTTCACAAGACGCCAAATCTTGGTTTCTCAACCTTCCCCAAGTTTTGCGGCAGCACTATTCAAATGGCCGAATCATCAAGGTCCAAATATCTCCTAACGAGCCCCAAGTTGAAGTCTTTTCCATTCAACAAGGGCCTGCTAGCTCGGAAATCGGCAATGTCTTGATTGTGCACGGATTAGGTTGTAGTTCTTTTGCTTTTCGTGATGTTGTTAGCTTTTTAGGGAAGAAGCATGTTCATGTTGTGGCAATTGATCTGCCGGGTTCCGGGTTTTCGGATAAGTCGGTTGTTGTGGTTGAGGAGAGTGTGGGTGGGAGTTCTGGTTTGGATAGGTTTTGGGAAGTGTATGGGGATATTAAGGAGAAGGGGTTTTTCTGGGGTTTTGATCAGCTCGTGGAGCAAGGTTATGTTGATTTGGAGGAGAGGGTGGTGAAGAAGGAGAGGGTTAAGGCTGTTGAGTTGGGTAGTGAGGAGATGGGGAGAGTGTTGGGGCAAGTGGTGGATTCACTTGGGCTGGTGCCTGTGGATTTGGTGTTGCATGATACTGCTTTGGGATTGAGTGCTAATTGGATTGCGGACAATCGGGGGTTGGTTAGGAGTGTGGTGGTTCTTGATAGTGTGGGGGTGGGAACTGCATTTCCGGTTTGGTTGTTGGGGTTGCCTGTTGTGAGGGAGGTTGTGTTGGGGTTTGGATTCGTGTTTGAGAGAGTTCTTGCCAAGTGTTGTGTGAAGTCGGTTGGGGCCGTAGAGGCTGAGGCGCATAGGGTTTTGTTGAAGGGAAGAGATGGGCGGAGAGCAGTTTTTGGTACGTGGAGGATGCTGAATTGTAGTTTTGATGCGTCCGAGTGGAGTGGTCATGATGGTGTTAAAGGTTTGCCTATGCGAGTGGTTTCGTCTGATGAATGGAGTGGTAAGGGTCACCAGATTTCTGATGCTTTTCCTGAGGCTAAACATGTTACTCATTCTGGAGGGCGGTGGATGCAGGTGAGATTCAGCTATCATTTTGATTGTTATTGTTCTTGCTGATATGCTGAAATGTCTCCATTACTAGTTTATCTTGTCCCCTAGTATGCATGTTAATCTGATTTACATCTTTTGTTTGGGGAAGATAAATGTCATTCCAAAGGTATTTCAGAATTGCATCAGATATGAAGAAACACCCTATAGAAATGCTGCAGTAGACAATTTTTTGTGTTGTGAATGTTGCCAGCGAAAAGAGATGAAGGAAAAGTTCTTACTTCACTAACAGTTGTGATTTGCTATACCTGTTTAGGTCCACATTTTTGCATACCTTGAATGCTTCTTTAGTGGATACAATACAATGCAGTGACCATTTAGCCTAAATTCAATGCAATTTAAGTTTCCCTTTTGATTTATAAATTACAATCACTATGCCTGTATTGCTTTATACACGATTTAAGTCCAACTCTTGAGAAAACCTGTGAATGCTTCATGTATTCGATTCAGTACAATGACTACTCAGCCCCAATACTTGCACTAAGTATATCAGTTGTTATTATTTTCTTTTAATTGACAATCGCGGATATGGTAGCATGACTTGGATCTGCAATTAGTTGAATCTCATTTTAGTGAGGCACAGCTGTGAAGAACTGGTTGGCTGGTGGTTTATGTTCCTACCGAAGTTTTTCTTCCCTGTGTTTCTTTGACTTGCAATGGTTCAGCTTAGTAGATTTACCTTATGACTTGGAAGTTGGATCTTTTAGGATGTGTTTTTTATGTTAGATTATAGCATTCCTTTTAGCTGAAACAACCATCGGACTCTGAAGCAAGTAGGTCAATTTAGTGGGATGCTTCATCACGTAGGTAATGTAAATAGCACTCTCAGATTGTTCAACACTTCAACATAAATTAGCAAACAGTGAAGTCACTCTGCTTCGTTGCTCAAAAATACTTCTCTTCCCTGAACTCCTGTACATTTAGTTTTCAATTTAAGCCTTCATAATTGAGTAGAAGTCTCATGAATGACATACCAGTTTTCGTTTACTTTCTTTCAAATTGATAAAATTTGGAGGCGTTTTGAAGTCGAACTTGTTTGAAATTAGCCCTTGTAGTTCACTTGATATAGTGATTGCAAGAGATTAGACCAATGTGTCAAATTGTTTGCTACTTAAAAAGCTATACAGTATGTGCCAATAGACAAATTTTCCGTTATCTGCTTGTGCTATGTTTCCAACTATTAACTCTGTTTATGGTTAATTTAGGAGCACAATGCTGCAGAGGTAGCTGATAGTATACATGAGTTTGTTTCCTCTTTGCCAAAACTTTCAAGACCAGTTACAGAAGAGCCAATACCAGAACATGTTCTGGAGATGCTTCGTAGTTCCGAGAGCCATGATCAACACCTCCACCACCACCATGGGCATGGTGGTCATGACCACCACGATCATGGTCATGATCATGCTCATACTGGATACAATGATGCTTATGGACTTGGTCAAGGATGGACAATGTGAGTCAATTTGCTTATCGCAAAACATGTATGAATTTTGAAGATGAATCTTCTGGTTTGTTGTTTAGATTACATTGTTAATGATGGTGATTGGACCATAGCATTACACTATGAGAAACTATAGGAGTCATGGACTGACTTTTTTGTTTGAGAAAGGAAGAAGTTTTTGTCTTGTGAAGAATGATGAATGGAAAAACTTACCTGAACCGGCATTATATGCTGCAATCCGATTACACCTTGTAGATGCTTACAGTTTTAACTAGCAGAGCATGCGACGGTGATGATTTCGCCTTATCCATGCTCAAATACCATATAATATTCGATTAAATTATGGAATGGTAACAGTTGGGTTGTAAATTATGTACACAAATACACAAGACCTAGTACCTACAATCCAGTGCCTCATCATTAAACCATAATCCAAATCTAGTAGGATCTATTGATGGCTGGATCGGCAATGGATACTAAGCGGCATCTCAACAATGGACTGTTGGGTCCTGAGTACCTCCAATGCAACTTCTAGCATAGCTAAGGCGAAGAGAAGAAGTTGTCTCGAGATGGTGCATCGTCCGTACCTCCAATATGTGCAACTGTTTATTGTAATACATACAATAATTGTGCACCACATTTCCTTGTGGGTCCATCTGGACCGTACGATTTACTCATGGATTGCTTTCTAGATGATATGTTATTTTCATTGTATTAATACATATATTTTTTTGTACACTTTGTTCTACTCGTATGTACAAAAATGAACTTTTCAATTGGTCCTATGTTATAAGATTGTTTTAGAGTGAGAATGTTTAATCTATCTTTGTCAAAATTAATGGATTAAATTGTAATTTTAATATTCTACGGAACCGAAATAGTACAGTATATTGGCGAAGCCAATATGAATTTAGTGTGGGCAATTGCCCACACTCATATTTTTTTCTCTCTTCTATAATACATGCTGCATATACCAATTTGCCTCCACTTAAAAGTTTCCTTGCACATCCTGATTTGTCAAGATTAAAAATATACTTCAAAGTCCATAAAATCCCATCTAATGATCCAAATAGATCAAGTTTGCACATTAATTAATGTTGCCAAGACAACATAAAAAAATTTAACATTTAACTTTTGTACACTTATATACAACAAATTCCTTCTATCTAATATTGAGAAACTCTTAAAACTATACTTGGATAAGAATTCTTCTGCCCCCACTACTTGAGTTTCGGGGCTTCGCCCTGGTCCAGTCCAAAATCTCCGGTCCGGATATATTTCTGGTGACCCGATTGTATGCGTGGCTCACAACTCAGAAGCCCGAATCAACGAAACAAAATGCCAGTTGGTACTGAAAGAGCCCAGAACCAAAATCAATAGCAAAACGCCTTTGTTCTTCTTCCCATGGCGATCGAGATGCTGAAATCTAATTCAGGTTTCCCTTTTGAGTAGTAGCAGCAAATTGAACAAGGTAACTTCCACAGTTCCACTGCTCTTCTTCAACTTTCAATTATTATTTTTGTTAATTACCACAGTATGTAACGTTTTGCATCGGTCTGGTAGATGCTGAAATCGAACAGACTGTTTGCATTCGGCCTGAATTGAACAATCACAAATCAGAAAGCTCTGCTTCAGCTCGGATTCTCAGGTTTTCCTTCCTCTTCCTAGAATCTATGCTGAGTGTTTAATTTCGGGTATAATGGGTACCAAAGTCGAGCCAGATTTTTAGGGGAAAAAGTTATAAGGTAGACTGTTAAGTACTAATTCGAATTAGCATTTCCAAAATAGTGTCGAAACTAGTGGATCAATAGTCGGATATGAAAGAGCATTTGGGATTACTGTGGAAATGAGTGAATTAACCACTAAACCATGCCAGTAGCTGAATAGTGAATGTGATCCAATGCCATGTGGAGATGACCTTTTCGTATTTGTATTATGTGAAGCTGCTGAAGTATACACTAGGTGATATAAGCTTCATACAGTTTATACTACCAACTAATCTAGAATGATCGCAGTTGGACATGTTTCGAGGTTCCTATTTGAATCGAAATAATGTCAATGAAGGTTCCTATCTCAATGTGTTTCCTGCTTCTATATATTAAGCCATGGAGGCACTTATATAAATATGAATGCTAATTGAGGCCTTGAGGAGGGTGGTGATGGTAGTAAAAGCTGAATTCAACTGAGTGGTTGTTGTAATGTTCGCCATATAGACCTCGGGAGGGGGAGTGTAGGCACAGGTGGGCAGAGGCACTTACTACCAATACTAGCTTCATTGTGCTGCACTAAGAAGAAAAGAGTAGGAGATGCCACCGTCGAGCAAAAAGGAGAGTCTGAAGGACACATTAGAAAGGAGAAAGTATGAGCTGAACTTGATAGTAGCATAGAAAAATAGACTTTGAGACGGTAGTGTGAATAATAAATTACCGTGATCAGCTGTAGTTAGCTTCCATGTACAATCCATAACCTAAGCTAATCATTCTGATCTCCTCTCTCATCCAAACACCACCTCGATTTACTTCTTTGTTTCTTGCATATGAAAGGTCTAGGCTTGGCATGGTTGAAAGGGAATAGGATTCTATAGTTTAACAGCCTCTCGTGAATGCAAGGTTGAAGATGCATACAGTCCATCCGGCCTCCCCTCACAGTTCATTGTGTGGCTGTCGTTCGCGTGGGATGATGGAAAATTGAAAACACTACCCATAAAACACTATTTGGATAGTAACATTGAGTTAACAAGAGGTTTCCTTGATAGAATAATTCTAGGACATAAAATAAGCATGATGCTGCCTGATTAGATCAAATATGCAGCTATATTCAACATTTTCACCCCATTTGTTTCAACTTTCAAGGCTAAATTCGGCTTGGCCTAGACTAATTACAGTATTCGACACCTACCATAACAAGTGCTCCATGGTCTAACTTCAACATATCTTGATTTCACAAAAGCAGTGGGTGGATTTGAAAACTTAAATAGTGATAGAATGATTCATATACTTGGAGTAACAGAGACAGTGCTTCTGCTGGAACAAACAAGTACTACTTAAGAGCGCATTTAGGATATAACAATACAATATTAGAAAGAATTGATGTAATTTTATATGATTCGGGTAATTGTAGTTGCCTAAAACATGTACTCCATTTGTAAACTCCTGCACTTGATCCGTTAAAATATATACCTTTTTACTAAAGAACATTGGTCCATCATCTGTAACTTATAATTTTACTGTTGCTCGCAAATCTTTGTGCTTGAAAACACTTGGTATTAATTTAAAACTAAGATGAAAAGTTTATGAACAGAAAAGGTCTAAACAATTTGAAAGTATGGTCGATTCATCAGGAATGATCCTTATTAGCCATTCGAGATGGTACAGTAATTATCCCTCGTTCTACTATTTTGTATGTATCATGTATGTAAATCCCACAGGCCACAACAACCGCTTACACCGCTATTAGACAATGTCGTTCAAGTCCATTTTTACATTCAATTGATTGTTGGGAATAAGTGCATAATCTACTAGGAGGTAGGGGAAGGATATACAGTTTGTAGATTCGACTACCATTTCTCCCTTTTTACTGTGTTCATTTTTCTGATTTACAGGAAAATTTTGCACCTAAGAAAACTTGTTGCACGTCTGGCAAACCAGCTTGAACCTTTTGCGTCACATTCATATTATCTTAAGTTTCTGTTCAATTTCATTCACACCCACCAGATTCTGATTCATCAGGACTGTCCATTCTTTTTGGAAAACAAAACAAAATGCTCACATTATCAGCTCGTCCATCCCTAATTAATATCCTCACCAGCTCCAAATCTCTCTCACTTCAAAAACCCAATTTCTCACCAATCTCACCCCCAAATCCAAAACAATTCCGACTCTATGCCCAAAACGGCAACAACAAAGCTGAAAACGGCATCAACAATGAAGAAGAAGGAAAGGTGAAGAATGGGAAGCCATTCAAATTGAACCTGCTGAATCTGGTACTGGATCCTGACCCAGAAAATGTGTTGGCTGTAGGATTGACAGGGGTGCTGACCTGGGCTAGTGTCCAGGTCTTGTGGCAGCTCCTCGTTGTAACGGCAACGATTCTGATCTCCGCTGTTAAATACAGTGTTGTTGCGGCATTGCTTATATTCATTCTCATTACTCTTCTCTGAGTCTGTTCATATGTTGTTAATCACTCTATTGTAATAGTACTGATCACAATTGTGAATTTAAACCAGTACTTTTTAGGCCAAATACTCACAACCCTTGGCCAATTCTTGCCATTACACTTAGCACCACTAAGATAACCACTTATCATCTCTGTTTGCATACTCTAGACATTTTTCACTTTTTACATGTATCTTATGATGACAAATTGAAAATTACGCCACATAACAAGATTTGTTTGTAAAATTCTACTAAATCAATAATATCTTGCACAGTTTGCACCTTGTAATGAAGGTCAGCGAATCTATTGCCTAATTGGCGAAGATTAAACAGTTTGTTAGGGTGGCCTAAACTAAGAGTTATTGCCATCGGCCCATGTCATATAATGTCTGTGGTCCATGCTACTACGGCATGCAAGTCCATACTAGCTCTTAAATTCATCTTAGAAAAGAGAAATTGGCCAAATACTTTACTTCACGTAATCATGTATTGCCAGTTATAAATAGACATAACAGGCAAATAGATTACTATAATGATTGCGAATTTGGGTTGGGCAGAGACCCATACTAGCTCATGACATGTTATTAATTCAAAACTTCAACCACAATTGCATCACATTACATTTACATACACAAACGTGCTATTAGTAGTAGTGTAGTTTTCATAGTTTTTAAAGACTTTCACATCATGCATTAATGGTAAGTTTTACGTGGAAGGAGCAACGAAACCGAGCTACTCTCCTACACATTAGAGAATTCTATACATTAAAATTGACGCTACTTCCTATACATAAGAGAATTCTATACATCAAAATTGGCGTGCAACGTTAAGTGAATATTGGAAATGATAATGTAACCGATTGTGTTAAATGTAGTATAATTTATGTGTGAAATTATTTTTATAATTTATAAGTTTGTGTTTGTTTTTTTAGTGTGTAGGACGATAAATGTTTATACTAAGTCCCAACCGAAAATTTGAAAATGGATGTACATTACATGTGTGTAAAAATTGTGGCGAGGTTTTGAATTACAATCCATGTTCGATACTGTCCTGAGCACATAATTTTTATTATCTCCTGTTCCTTCACTTCTTCACAATTTTCTCTATCATCTTCTTTTCCTTAACTTCTTATTCTTCCTGACAATGAATTACAACTCAATTGATAATACGCTTCACTTTCAACTAATAAGTCGAGGGTTTAAGTCAGTCATTTAAAAATAAAAAGATAATTATTCTTCTTGACAACGAATCCCAGCTCAATTGATAAGACGCTTCACCTCCAACTAAGTAGTTAAGTAGTTGAGAATTCGAGTCTGCAATTTAAAAATAAAAAAATTAGTTATTCTTCTTCCTCAATTTTTCAATTCTTGGCTCTTGCCTATACTGTTCCTTGCAGTTTCTTTTAACATATCATCTACTTTCCTATGCACGTGGACCATCATGCATTTGTAGTTTATTTATTGATTTTATTAAGTTTTAAACCTATGTTTACACGGTACGATATACACTTGTTTTATTGTGATGTGCTAAATTGTCCTGTCATTTTACTTGACACAGTTTAATATCAATTCAATTTAAAGAAATATTGCGGAATCCGCTCTTGAGTATTGCGCTTGAACACCTCACAGTTCAAATAATTAACTTATAAGTAACAATCAAGATTCTAGAGGCTAGTAATCTGATTTGGACCTTTCTAGTAAATTAAGTAGTTGAAGTACAATTAAATTGTGCACTCAAACAGTCAAACTACAATATCATAACTTTGCTCTCTATAGTCTATAGATGATTAGCAGGGGGCAAACCTTCGTAAAATTTGAGATGTTTGTCTCGGATGATTGCATGTTTGTAGCCGATAAGATGCCATTCCGAATTAAGGAGATCGGCCCTTGTGAGTCGGTAAAAGTTGGTACTTGGTAGGGTGTCCTGCATATGCACGTTTTGCTTCGTATCGATCTGCTACAACCTAAAGTTTAATTAGTTCGTGTGGACATAATACCATATTGTAACTCATCTCTTAGCTAAAACTAGAGAAACTCATGAGAATTCAAAAAATACCGAGAGTTTTATACAAGAAGATTTAGCCGCACAATTAGTATATAACAATATATAATTTAAAAATAAATAAAAATCAACAATTTATATAAAAAAATTATATAATTAGACTGTGTCATATTCAACCGAGATTTATTGAACTGAATTTAACTGAACTGAACTGGACTGATTTTCAGTTGAAGAGAACACAACCTTAGTATATAATATTACATGACTTTCTGGAGTCTGAATTCTCACAAAAGCTTAAACTTTCACATCGATTTTTGTACTATAACTTATGTCTAAGCTCAACTATTCCTTTTAATTTCCTGGAGCTAATATCTTAAATTCTACTAACAATAAACTGATAGGTCTTGATTTGGACACCACATGCAATACGATTTAAGGTAATCCAACTAGATAGCTAGCCAAGTTATTGATTAAATCGAATTAGTCAAGAGCAATGCCCGTTTATGCAATCTATTTAACTATCGTGCACGCATGTTCACAAATCACAATATTATATCATCAACTCAATTCACGCCAGTATCCACATCGTAACAATTTAAATGGCTCTAACAAGCGAGAATTGAGGAAAAAAATTTCAATGCTAATATCGAACCAACCATGCGTTAAAGTTGAGAATTCATAATTAGGACCTTTTGGTACATTGCTCTCACTAATTAATTTGATACCTACAGGCCACAATTTGTTTGACAGATTTCCCAAAAATATTACACGGTAATGTGATTGATTGGTCAATGGACAAAATTAGTCTTTTTTCTCCATGTATAAAACAATCGAGATAAACTCAACTAAAAGTGCAAGATTTGATTGTTAACTCTTTGGCTTATCCCTTCAACTAACCAACTAATCATTTTCTGGTTTCCACTTTGGCAGTCTAAGCTGATAATGCATTATTAATTATTTGGCCATCCAAATAAATAGTCATTAAAAGTCGACTCGTATAAAATTGTGTTCACAAACAATCATAGTTTAATTAGGTAGCTCTCGTGGCTTACTCTTCAACACAAATTAGTGTACTTCTAAGTTCTAATTAATATCCTATCAATAAAATTTTCAAAACCCCCCTAATATAACACATATAGCCAGTGCATTATAGTTGGTGTATGACGTACATATTGATGATTATATTGATACAAAAAATGTATGCCATACTTCCTCCACGGTTTAAAAGCTCCACATCTCATTTTTTTCTTACAGTTTGTATGGTATATTTAATAATTAAATATAGTTATATATCGATATTAAATGAAAAACTTTTAACCGGTCGTAATATGGATAGACTTGTAAACGGGGAAATGCTAGGTGTGACATTTTGATGATAGGAGAGGGACCATAATTAAGTGGTGATTGGTGGACCTCTTATCCGTGTGCGGAGAAGCCAAACAAATAATATAATACGTATTAATATATAAATAATTTTATAGTATAGTTATTTTGACTCTTAATACATAAAATGGTAAGGAATATAAGATGAACGCGTTAGTTCTATATCATAATTAGCTTGAAGTTATGATCTATATAAACTTTTAGATCATGGAGAGAGAGTATATAAATATTTAATAACGAAAATGGCGAGGCAATATTAAAAGTGTTTATACACCTAAATATCTAATTAAACACCATCACAAATTCCTAGGGATGGATTATATTATACAATGTACATATTAGTCCATGTTTTCTTAAATTTCAATTTCTTAATTAAATTAATTAAACTGAATTGAACTAAATTAAAATGTGATATAAAATATACTAAGCGGAGTTAAACTGAATTGAATAAATTTGAAAAAATCTTACTTTTGAATTATAATGATAATTTATTTTTAGGTTATACGAATTATATTATATACAATAATTTTCCTAATCTCTTCAAGCATAACATAGGAGTACTTTTCACTTTAAAAAATCGACATTAGATGAATTTGTAAGTGCACACATAGGTAGTAGTATGATTAATCTTCCAGCTCAAGATGATACATTATTAATGGTAAAATTATGTCACTTGTTGGTCTCTGTAAAGAACGGGTCTTTTAATTTGATAATTAGGTACACTATTGGATCATCATTGATTATTCCATCCTCCAAAACAGACCACAAGTAACAAATCACGTTGATAACCCAAAATTGCGATCAACGGGGCCAAACAATTGACTATTGTGGATCAATTCAATTGTGCAAGGGCAACACGAAATCGTGTTAAACTTATAGAAACGCTATATTTGGACAAAGTAGCTTCCTTTGGTAGACGGATTGTGTAATTAAGTAGTATCTTAAGTTAAAAATCTGTATTTGGAATGTTTGTCCGATTTGAACCTAACAAAACATTTTGGATGCGGTTTAGGTCAAGCAATAATCTGCGAATAGCTAAGGCAATGCCGCTTGCGGAGAAATTTCAAAGTTATCCTTGTGGGAATATTGAACTTGTAATTTGGAACTTGTAATGTGGTAAACAAGGCTGCTACGTTTTCTGATTTTTGTACTTTTCCTGATTAAAATCCTATTCCATATCTACTTGCCCAACTACTATGACATAAATATTATACTTGAAGACCTAAACTTTTATTTGAGGTCGTTCAAAGTATAATATGCACCATATGACCAAAACTACTTCTTCAAAGAAAAATTATAGTAATTAATTTTACAAACCTAATGGCTTATAAATTGCTCCATAACGAATTCTATGATGTGGATGATTTCTATAAGGTCCTCTATGATAAAAAAATAATTATCACAAAAGCATGACAAAGAGAGGGGTTGATTGGTATAAAATTTAAATGGATATTTGGATGTATTTTGGTGAAATTGTGTTTGAAATGAAATTAAAATTGGGGTATTTGAAGTGTATTTTAGGCCAAATCACTGTTTATCGAGCCAAATTGACCGATTAGAAACAAACCGTCCCTAAATATAATCGTTTTAATTTGGTTCGGTGATTTGAAATAGTAAACATTCAACGTTTCTTGTTACGTTTCATTATATTCTAATAATCCATGAGTATACTCAAATTGAAATTATAATAGTGGGGAAACTAAAAGGGTGATCGATTATTTACGTGTCAACTCAAGATACTGTATGCATAGTGCTAAATTCTAGCAATTAATTAATACATCAACTGGAGTCGACTATCATTTTTTAGGTGTGAATTTGTGAATACGTGTTCAAATGATAAAATACCATAAAATACGTGCGGTCAAAATCTGATTTAATACTCAATCGTTTGACTTTGTGACATAATTCCGATTCAAGTTTGGTTTCTAATATAGGGCAGCAGTCGAGACCAAGTAAACAGATAACGTATGGGTAATTATTTTTTGTCATAAATAAGCATCGTTATTTTTTGTTATAGCTAGCAAGTAGCAAAATTACATTAGTTAATGAAATCTAAATCGAAATGGAATTTATAAGGAAGATCAAAGTTGTTGTATAGTGGGGATACAATTGTCGAGTCCCACCGAATATAAGAAATTGACCATGAATTATTAGACAGTTAGATTTGTACTTTTCCTCCTTTTGGTTAAATTAGACTAAAATTAGGGTTTGGCTAAAATAAGGAACTTGGAAATTTGGCTTTATAAGACCACTCATGTCTCATAATTCAGTAGTTATGGAAACCTTTTTTTATAAACCTACCACACAAATAGTTAGAGAGAATTAAATTCGACACTAAAATTATATGATAAACAGGTATCAAGTCACTTAATATATTATTTAACGTGAATTTGTAAGTTAGATGTCAAATGTTATCAGCTAGCTTTACAGTTCGTGGAGGGCGACATAATTAAATATACTTGACATAGTATTGTTCACGAATGAAATCGATACAGTTTTATCTTTTAGAATCACCTCAATATATCGCGTATAACGTCTCACGTATTGATTTTGAACATTTAAAATATTATTTATAGTTAGATTATAGTATTTTGGCCAAAATTGTTACTTCATGGATTTAATTTGTAAAAAAATAAAAAAATAGAAAAATAAAAAGTTATTTGTACTCGAGCGAAATACACAGCTTAATTATATTTGTGTGTAATGCCCTAAGTTTTAATGGAGTTTAATTAAATAAATTGACAATGCTAGCATATTGATAATTATAATCAATGCATAAAAACTTTATAATTTGGTTGTGTTTGCTTTTGAGAAAATTTTAAGATGAATGACTGATTAGAACATCTCCATGTGTGTGCACGTCTAAGGATAATATGTGCAATAAATATTTATCGTCAGAGTATACCTGCATATGTGTATTAAAGTTGAAGACAAATAACTACTCCCTCTAATCTTTTAAGAGCTTCCTAACTTTTTTTTTTTGACGTTTCGTTACAAACTTCCTAAATTCATAGATAGAAATTTATTATCCCACTAACTAATTTTTTATTATATCTCTTTCATACTTCATCATCATTTTATTCAATCTATCTATTACTTTATCATTCACTTATAACTTTACCAACATAATACCCCACACAAATTATTATTCTATTATTTTTTTTATTGAAGATAAAGTAAACCCATAAGAAGTTATTATTGGTTCGGAGTGAGTAAATGAGAACCTTAAATTTGAATTGGGTTCGGGCCGGAGTCAGTAAATGATATGATTATTATATTCCCGTTAAATCCAGTTGGGCAGGAAAAAGATTATGAAGAGTCAAGTCATAAAAGCTAATCTAACTGCTGCGACATACGCCTATATATACTTGCACCTACACATCCTATCACCATTCATTCATTCATTCATTCATAGTTCATTCAATACTACATTATTACTATCGTTGAAGAAAAGAAGGAAAGCAACAGAGAAAATCAAGAAAGTGTAAAAATGTTGGGTCGAGCAGTAGCAAAGTTGGTTGGTCACGATGAAGAAGATGATCAGAAAATAATAAGAGGCAAAGTTGTTCTGATGAAGAAGAATGTGTTGGATTTGACCGATTTCAGTGCTTCGGTTGTTGATAGATTCGATGAGCTCATTGGCCATAACGTCTCTCTGCAACTTATCAGTGCTGTTAATGCAACCAATTCTGGTAAGTAAATTTACTCATCTCTTCAATCATTTTTAAAAGGTGAGGAGCATAAAACACTGAAGAAGAATCTACTTTAATTTTACGATTTCCTGTTCATCTTCACGGGAGGTTTTCTGTTGTCAATTAAAAAAAAATACGGGATAATTTTATTTCTTTACGCTTTCATATCTGGTTACACTTGATTTGATTGTTTTGTGAGTTGTTAGTGAAGAATTAAAATTCAGAAAATTTGATTAAAAACACTTAAAATTTTAAGTTTTTAATTCTATAACAATCACTTGGTTAGTTCTTTTTTTTAAATGGTGCTTGGTGCGACCTGATTAGCACCTTTGTCAGGTTATTAAAGGTATGGTAATTTGAGTTGATTACAATTTATCAATGTGGTTTTAAAATGATGACTAATAAAAGAAATAATATGTCTTAATAGGAGTTGTGTTCTCTGGAATTTTCAAACTTGACTAGTGTCAAATGAATATAGGAGTAGTATTCTTTTTCTAACTAATAGAACACTCTAAACCTATTTTTCATAGTGTGGAATTTTAAATAATCGATCTCAAAATAAACATTTTAAATTTCTTTCCTCTCTTACAATTGTCTCAATACATACACAGTATTGTTTCCTCCTTCAATACAATTTACCTTCTATATAGATTTATCCTACACGTTTTAAATTAAATGTTTCATTTATTTTGCATTCGTAAAACTATAAAATTATTTTGGGAGGACTCCAATAAAGGTCCTACATACAACCAAATCTTAAACCTTTTTTCTTATGTTGGGGGAAAATCGAATCTAACTTAAAGCTGTGACTTAACACAAGCCATTTGTAACATTGTGATTTGGACCATCTGGTGTGGTCTTTAATATGTCCGGTATGTCTCTGGAATCGAAATAAATGCAATCAACTAATTACATATCTATGTTTTTGGCCATGTTTTTGGCCATATGTAGAGAATAAGTACGCTATTAGCATAATACTTTTTACTTTTTATCTGGTGCTGCATTAGATGCTACAATAATGGTTGAACAACGAATAATGTAAAGGTTAGTTACACTTAATCAGCCTCGTTGTTAAATTAATTGGTCCAAACAGGTGCTATTAGTAGCTAATTCGTATAAGTATTATCCCAACTTAAAGGTTAATGTCTTGCAGCTGTGTACATTTTTCGTATGTTTGGCATGGAATTAGATTACTCATAAACATTTTCATTTTGTCAAATTGTTTTGTAGGGAATTCGACTAAGTCTAAACCTTAAAGCTTTATAAATATTAGCTGTTTCGTAATTTTTTCAGTTTCGATTATAATTATATATAATTATTATTTAAGATTTTGATTATATACAATTTTTAACCAATCAATTTCGTGCCTCCCTGAATTTCATTGGGCTGTGGTGTAACATGTTACATGTAGATACCACGTGATTCAGAATATGTTGACAATAATCTTGACCAACATTAAAAATAGTGTAGATAATATTGGTTCACCAACTCCATCGGAGATTTGGACTCGAATCATATAAATATAATACTTTATATATTTGGATTTTGGAACATAGTGTCGGTCTCATTATGTACTAGCTAGCTAGGGTGTTCCGATTGATTAATTTAATGAGATTTTTAGCCGCCAAAATAGTTATCGTCATACAACTACTTTTCAAGCTTCAATCATTCACCGTGCACGTTTTTAATCAAACCATTTACACACATTTTCATTAGAGTTGAGCGGTAGCTATCCGTCATTTTCTTATGGCGCAAGTTTATAATGATTTAACGGGTGATCATGAAACGATTTAAATTAAGAAATGTTCATTTATGTATTTTATTAATCTATAAAATAATATTTATCCCATTTACTCTTAATCGATGTAGGAGAATGAAAAGATGTAATGCACAACACGAATAAAATGTACTTGAATTATAAAATAATCTCTCGAAAATAAACAAACTATGAAACCATATTCTGTAAATTGTTTTCTTGATCTTGTATTCTGAATTACTGAACTTGGTCATAAATTATACACTTTTTAATTTTGTTCTTCCAGGAAATAAGTTGAAAGGAAAACTTGGCAAAGCAGCAAACCTGAAGAACTGGATAACAAAAATTACCTCACTAACACCAAAAGATTCAGAATACGATGTCGATTTCGAATGGGAAGAAGAAATTGGGCTGCCTGGAGCGTTCATCATCAAGAACTTCCACCATACTGAATTTTACCTTAAGAGCCTGACCCTGGAACATGTTCCAGGACATGGTCGCGTTCATTTTATCTGCAACTCCTGGATTTATCCTGCGGACAAGTACAAATCTGACCGCGTATTCTTTACAAACAAGGTAAACTTGTGTTGCATCTCATGTTACAAGTATTGGACTTAGTTGAACAATGTTACACTTATACTGACATGTTACTGTTTCTTCAGACTTATCTTCCAAGCAAAACACCAGCACCGCTTATTCCTTACAGACAAGAAGAGTTATTGGCTTTAAGAGGAGATGGAACTGGAGAACTACAAGAATGGGACAGAGTATACGATTATGCGACTTACAATGACTTGGGTAATCCAGACAGAGGACAAGACTACGTTCGCACTACTCTAGGGGGATCTTCAGAGTTTCCATATCCGCGCAGAGGAAGAACTGGCAGACCTCCATCCAAAGCAGGTTACATTTCAGGACTAGTTTTCGTGTCCTTTCGAATTTAGTATTTAATTTTATGAAGTAATTTTTTGATATAGTAAGATGATGACTATGATAATTACCAAATTATTATTTGTTTGCAACAGATCCTACTGCTGAAAGCCGAATTCCACTGCTGATGAGCTTGAACATATACGTCCCAAGAGATGAGCGGTTTGGACACTTGAAGATGTCTGATTTCCTTGGTTTTGCTCTGAAATCAGTTTCTCAAGTCCTGCTCCCCGAGTTCACCAATATTTGTGCTAGCACGACTAATGAGTTTGAGAGCTTCGATGATATTCTAAAACTCTACAAAGGTGGTTTCAAACTGCCTGAGAAAGTAGACAACGTAACTGAGAAAATTCCTTTCGAGTTGCTCAGACAAGTTTTTCCAGCTGATGATGAAGGCCTATTCAAGTTTCCCCTGCCACAAGTTATAGAAGGTACATGACACTTCATTAGATATGCACATTTGTAGGTTCATCTTATACTATGTACTTATCCATTATATATTTCAGATGATAAATCTGCTTGGCAAACTGATGAAGAATTTGCACGAGAAATGTTAGCTGGGGTTAACCCGGTCATCATTAGTCGTCTTCAGGTACCTTAACTACACCTGTTGCTCATTTCCTTCTCTGTAGGACTCAAATGTAAACTGACCATAAACTAAATTTTGTTACACTTGCAGGAGTTTCCTCCAAAAAGTACCCTAGACCCGAAACTTTATGGTGATCAAACTAGTACGATTACTGAAGATCATATAGTGCATCTATTAGAAGGGCTCACAGTTGAAGAGGTATAGTTGCATAAGTTCATTCACAATTAATTTCTCTCAGCGTCACAATCTGATTACATTTTCCAATTACAGGCTCTTACCACCAAGAGACTGTTCATTTTGAACCATCACGACACACTAATGCCATATGTGACACGAATTAATGCAACTTCCACAAAAATGTACGCTACAAGAACTCTGTTGTTCCTTCTTAACGATGGACGTCTGAAGCCATTGGCTATTGAGTTGAGCGTACCACATCCTGATGGAGACCAATTTGGTGCCATTAGCAAAGTGTACACTCCAGCTACAGAGGGCGTTGAAGGGTCTGTCTGGATGTTGGCCAAGGCCTACGTTGCTGTGAATGACTCCGGTATTCATGAACTCATCAGTCACTGGTAAGAAAAGTTTCCATACAGAAGCTTCACTTCCTAAGAAAAATGTTGCATATTTATATATTTAACCATTTGTTTTACTTTGTTTACAGGCTACATACTCATGCCGTGACAGAACCAATTATAATTGCAACAAACAGGCATCTCAGTGTGCTTCATCCTATTAATAAACTCTTGCATCCACATTTCCGTGATACAATGAACATTAATGCCAATGCGCGACAAATTTTGATCAATGCCGGAGGGATGCTTGAAGCCACAGTTTTTCCTGGAAGGTACTCCATGGAGATGTCTGCTGTCATATATAAAGACTGGACTTTCCCTGATCAAGCACTTCCAGCTGAACTAATGAAGAGGTATGTATACTTAGGAACATATCTCGAAAATGAATATGTAATATGTTTTCGTTATGTTGAACTTATACATTTATTTCCTTAATACCAGGGGAATGGCGGTTGAGGACGAAAATGCACCACACGGTGTAAGCTTATTAGTCGAGGACTACCCATATGCCGTGGATGGACTAGAAATATGGTCCGCAATAGGGTCATGGGTAGCAGATTACATCAACTTCTACTATCCATCAGACAATGAGGTCCAGAATGACACGGAGCTACAATCCTGGTGGACTGAAGTTCGCGAAAAGGGGCACGGTGACAAGAAAGATGAGGCATGGTGGCCTAAAATGCAAACCCGTAAGGAGCTTATTGACTCGTGCACCATCATCATATGGGTGGCATCTGCACTCCACGCGTCAACCAACTTCGGGCAGTACCCTTATGCCGGCTACCTGCCTAACCGGCCTACCATAAGCAGAAGGTTCATGCCCGAGCAAGGAACGCCCGAGTATGATGAGTTGGTTGCTAATCCGGAAAAGGTTTTCCTCAGGACAATAACTGCTCGCCTCCAGACACTAATCGGTATTGCATTGATTGAGATTCTGTCGAGGCATTCGTCGGACGAGGTGTACCTAGGCCAGAGGGATACCCCTGACTGGACTAAAGATGAAGAAGTGCTTGGCGCATTTGAGAAGTTTGGTGAAAAGTTGAGAGGAGTAGAAGAAGGGATTGAAAAGAGAAACAAGGATGGGAAATGGAAGAACAGAGTTGGACCTGTTAACATGCCTTATACACTGCTTTATCCTTCAAGTGAAGGTAATGGCATTACTGGGAAAGGGATTCCAAACAGTGTGGCAATTTAAAACTATAACCAATTGGTTCAATGTGTTATGTTTATATGTTAACATGTGCTTATCTGATGTTTGATTTATTATACCATGTGTTCATTGTTTAGGAAACAGATTGATTTATTGTTTGTTATTGTTTGAAAGTGTATATGAATAAATTGTTGGACCACAATGTATTGTAACACGCTTCAATATACGATTTTACTTGAAATTGTTCATTTCTCTTGGTCATTTCATACTCAGGAAAACAGTTTAGTAGCGACACACCATTGGTCATTTCATACTCAGGAAAGATCCTAAACAAATATGCATGCCACGAGAGAAACGGACCATATTGTTACAAACACGAAATGTAACACTACTAGTTTATATCCTACACTACACGCATCTTCATTATACAAAAGAAACAGATAGTTGATTGGTCCGGCATATCTGTAACATATACTGAACATCGATCAAAGAAGGTCATCTTCATAAACTTTCCACCCGCGGAAAGTTTATCTCAGTCATACCAGTTTCCTCTATCACTGAAGGATCTAGTTAGCCTCAGTTCCAGCGTCTCGTCTAACTTCTTAACACGCCTAGCAGGAAGCGCGTGAAAATTGAATGCTCCTGTATCACCCTTAACGACCTCAACTTTGTTCGTGCATATCTTGTTCACCACATCAAACCATAGAAGCCTTTGTGTTTCTATCCTATTGTCCAGGATAACAAGTTTTTGCCTAGTCTTCATATACGCTACAGCCCTGAGATTCCACGGAAAAGGAGATGACAATTGAGTAGGTGGAAATGACAATTCATACAACTTGACCCATGACTTCTGTCCTCCAGAATCTTGCAACCTCCATACACCAAATGAAGGTATTTGTTCTTTGTTCGGTTCTTCCGGCCATGTGTAGCAACTCAAAGATAAACATTGATCCCAAACATCCAAATACATATTGTGCCCGTCTACTGAATACGTTTCATTACCGAAGATTTTGGACGTGCCTGATGGCAGTGGGAACGTGCTGTAAGTTTCATTACTAAGATCCAGAGAAATAACGTCACTAAATCCAGTCCAATGCAATGCCCCATTAAAGAAAACACCAGGACCGCTACTCAAAGGCAACATGCCAGGGGGTTCATTAAGAATCTCACGCCATTGTTTCGAATTTACAGAGTATATAAAACTCTTAACCGGATAGAGATCATCAGAGACCCTCACAACCTTGCAGTCGCGAGCAGAAATATCATAGCCTATCCCCTGAAAGCAGCGGGAAGAACTGTCATGTTTCGGTAACTTGTGCGACCTACCAGTAGAAATGTTAAACAGAGCCCAGACATCTTCTTCCCCAAAATTAGAAATGAGGACAAGATTACCGCAAGGAGGCACAATGCAACCGCCAGATAAGCCATTATAGATACAAGAAACTTGAATTAGTTTGCTGTATTGTATAAAATCAAGAGAGCTCAAACCGACGAAATATAGCTTGCCGGTGTCCGATGCTGTGATAGTGAGCATCGTTTCATCATCTTCTTCTTCTGCTGCTTCTTCTTCTACTATTACTCTTTCGCTAGGACCGATTTCTGATTCAGCATCTGACACAGGGTCATCGAGCATCGGTTCTTCTTCTCCTTCTTGTTGATTGTGATCACCGGATTCGGATTCGGTAGACATAGAGAGAGTGAGTTCGTCTGCTTCTCCTTGTTGATTGTGAACATCGGATTGCGTTTTGGCATCAGACATTTTGAGAATTTTGAGAGAAATTGGAGTGAAAAAATTGGGATTTGAATGAAGAAGAGAAGAGGGTTAGGGTTTTCGAATTTCAGTTATTGGAAGTTTAGCGCCAACGTTTCAGATAGTGAAAGCCAGATTCTTCTCGAAAAGAAAAACAAAGAGAAACTCTTTATATATAGAGAGCTACAATAACTCACTTTTATCTTAACGGAAATGTACAAATCTCAAAGAAAATGGTACACCGTAATCCTTTGATATTGAGATTACTCTTCGGCTGGAGGTAAGACGAGCCACAATGGACCGCCGTCGGCACGGCGTCGTGCCCGACGCTGCGCCGAAGGCGGCCCAACGGGCGTTGGGTGCGGCGAGCGTATTTGCACCATGCAACGACGCGGGCAGCAGCCGATTTACCCCCCTTTTAATTTATTTTTAGTTTTTTTTTTCAATTTTCAATTTTTATTCGTTTTCGAACGATAATATCTCAAAAAATACTTAATAAAAAAATATTAAAAAATCTCAACGGATACGTTTTTCACGATCTACACAATGAGACCAAATTTGAATTTTTAAAATTTTTTAATTATTCATTTTGAATTTTGAATTTTCCCCCGACTTTTTCAATTTGGAATCCCCCCCTTTTTGAAATTTTAAATTTCCCTCCCACTTTTGAATTTCAAAATTTGAATTCCCCCCATCTCCACCAAAAACATCTATAAAACAACCCAATCTTCATATTTTTCACCTCATCCCAACTCCAAATCCTCCTTCTCTCTTAATTAAACTCAAAAAACTCTCTTATCCCAAAATACCCTTTCCCCTTTTATTTTCCGGAAAAATGAACCTGAACAATGAATTTATGAAGCATCTCTTTAAGGTCCGTCAAATTTTCTCGGTTTTCGATACCTGAATAAAATATTAATTTTATTATTCCATACAAGTAGAAAAATGACGTAAATAGGTTAGGTCGAATTTCGTATTCTAACGTCGAGCGGATTCGACGTTAAAATGGAAAACTAGTTATACCGAATAAAATAATATTAAATATTATAAAATAAAAATTATTTATTTTATTTTATTTTTCCGACGACTCGAGAATGACTCAATAAATGCCCAGGAAGTGATTTACCATTTTTTCGGAATTTATTTACGAGTCATTTGGTAGTCAGACGGAACCAGTTATATATAATAGAGAAAAGAAGATTAGCCTTACTCTCTTATTTTTCCTTCTTTGGACCCAAGGGCATTTTGGACATTTTACCACTCCATCTTCTCCAAACCCAAACCAGCCGACTGTAACTCCATTTCACGCCAAGTTCGGTCGTTCCGCCCGTGCCAAAGCAAGCAGATTTATCCCCTGATACAACATTCAGCTTAGTATATATTGCACGTAATATAAATGCTTTAAATTATACTTGTAAGCAAGAGTCATTGAAGGTCTCGTCATGTTCGTACCATCAATCACTTTAGGCATTGGGAACTTAAAGAGCCCTTCACCATCAGCAGGAAAAGCTTGTTTGAGCAAGTGAAAAGGGGATCTTTCATCATTTACAGGGATTTCTGGAAGTTTGAGTCCACCTTCATAAATTTGGAGAATATCATCAAAGCTATCAAACTCGTTCCTCAAGCTTTTAGATAGATTTGTTAACTCCGGGGGAATGATTTGTGAAATAGATTTCAAACTAAAGCCAAGAGAATCGGACATCTTTAGATGTCCAAACCGTTCATCTCTTGGAACGTATATGCCAAAGCTCTTCAGTAAAGAAATACTGCTCTCAAAGTTAGGATCTGCAATTATAAGAAAATGTAATGTCAGTTCATATATATTTGGCTATAAAGCACACTTGCAAACATTGACTTGTAAGAAATCCTTCTATTTTAACCTGTTTTGCTTGGAGGTCTGCCAGTTCTTCCTCTACGCGGGTATGGAAACTGTGAAGATCCTCCTAGAATAGGCCGAGCGTAATCTTCGCCTTTGTCAGGATCACCTAAATCGTTATAGTAGGCATAATCGTACACTCTATCCCATTCATGTAGCTCTCCAGTTCCATCTCCTCTCAAGGTCTTTAACTCTTGATGCCTGTAGTAAAGAAGTGATGCTGGTGTTTTACTCGGAACATATGCCTGAACAAGCAAGATATGTTAGTACCATTGTTATGGCAGTAGAAGACTCAAGTAAACCACATGGTGTGCGCTTACTACCCGAGGATTATCCTTTTGCTGTTGATGGACTTGAAATATGGTAAGCGATGAAAATGTGGGTAGCCGATTATGTGAAATTCTACTATTTGTCAGATGAAGAGGTTTCTAATGACACGGAGTTGCATCTCTGGTGGACTGAGGTAAGGGAGAAAGGACATGGTGACAAGAAAGACGAGCCATGGTGGTCTAAAATGAATACACGTAAAGACTTGATAGACTCGTGCACAACCGTCATTTGGGTGGCGTCTGCTCTCCATGCATCAACCAATTTCGGGCAGTATGATTATGAGGGGTTCATGCCTAACCACCCGACCATCAGCCGTAGGCTAATGCCTGAGCCTGGTTCACCAGAGTATGACGAGTTGTTTACTAATCCTGATAAGGTTTTTCTAAGAACAGTTACTCCTCGACTTCAGACGCTGATCGTTATTGCATTGGTCGAGGGTCTGTCAAGGCATTCTTCGGACGAGGTGTATCTAGGACAGAGGGATACAGCTGACTGGACTAAAGATGAAGAAGTGATTAGAGCTTTTGGGAAGTTTGGGGAGAAGTTGAGGGAAGTTGAAGAAGGGATTGAAGAAAGGAATAAGGATGGGAAATGGAAGAACAGAATTGGACCTGTTAATATGCCTTATACATTGTTGTATCCTTCAAGTGAAGGGAATGGTATTACTAGTAGAGGGATACCAAATAGTGTGGCTATTTGAAGATCTTGATGATGTATCTCAATTATGTTTCAAGTATTGTTACTGCTTACTTTTCAACATTGTGCTTTGGAAATTATGTGTACATAACATAAATGATCAGATTGTTTGGATTGTTAGAGTGGTAAAGAGGCCATTTAATTAAAATTGAATCTGAATCTGAATTATATCATCAGGTTGTATTTGAGTAAGTAAGCCGGACTTATAAAAAGATAAACGAAAACAAATAAAAGTTATAATTATAATGAAAAAAAAATTTTAGGTTTAATGAAAATATCATAATATGCATTACGTAAAAATGATATAAATTGTTCATTTATAACATTATACTATATCATAATACACTATACATATACTTAATAATATCAAATTCTTCTCTAATATCTCTTATTAATACACGTCTACATGTCTATTCATACTTTGTGATTAATATACAAAAAATGAAGGAGGAAAGGAAAAATATGATCGTGGATCGCCGGTCACCTGCGATCATGCTTTAACACTTGCAAACGATGATCAATCGTGTTTCAATCAATTCAGGGATTTATACATAACACAGGTTTACCGCCCCTATTAGCCAGGTCGACTCCGTGAGAATGACCGTAACTTGATTTGTTCTTTAGTCTCTCCGTAAGTAGGTCTATTATAAGTGCAATAACAATAAGCCAAAGTTTTATAAATAAGATATTCTTCAAATATAGAAAAGTCATGATATTTGGTTTTTTGAGTTTTTGCAGTCTGGCCGGTCGAGTTTTTAAAAAAAACCGTTACGTTACACATTTTTATGTTATGGTTTTAAGTTGTTAGCATCGAAAGTTACAGTTATAGCTTTAACGTATTTTGTTAATGTTTTAAAAGATGATGTGATGGTTTTAATGCGTCGGTAATATATATTGTAATTACACTTTTTAACCTCTTGTTATCTTTTTAAGGGAAGATGTGATAGTTTTAAGAACCTACATGATAGTTTTAAGATGACTTGTTATAATTTTAAGTAACATTTTAATATCAGTAAACTGCTATTAAACAAGTCTAAAAGTTTCACGTGTACAATTAAAACTTTCATAAACAAGTTTAAAATAATCTATTTGCAACAATCAGTTATTACACTATTGAAACATTATGCCATCCAAAGGTTTAAAATTAGAACATCTATTCCTATAATAAAGAAATCACAATAAACGTTAATTTGGTGTTATTTTATGCAAATACTAATGGAATTAGTCATCTTCAACTTCCTGCCTTTTATTGCTCACTTCAATATTACAACTACATCTTTAAGAGGCCTATCATCAAATTCGATTTCATTACCACCTGCTTAAAAAAATTACTAACTGGATTAAAACATACAATAACGTTTACTATAAAAACAATCATATTCGTGCTTAAAACAATAACTTAGTAAAAGACATGCCCAGAAGCTAAAGAGTGACATTGATGCTTAAAACAAGAGCAACACATATTATAACTATAACAAAACATGAACACACCGGCTAAAAATAATAACATTAATACCTAAAATAATAATGATGCCTCTTATAACAATAATAAAGTTGTAACATGCAACACAACTAAAAGCAGTAAAATTTAATATTTAAAACAATAATTTTTTTTTTCAAACTATAATATCACCTCTTAAAACTATAACAAAATAGAAATGGCTACACAATTTAAAATCATTAACAAACCAGAAAAACATCACACAAGATAAAAAAAGACAACATTGACACTTAAAGCAATAACAATGTATGTTAGAACTATATTAGTACCTCTTAAATCGTATCATGACAAAAAAATTCAACACAAGTTAAAACAATTATATTGATTCTTAAAATATAACAATATACATTTTAAAATTCTAATAAACATAGCATGCAAAACAAGCTAATCACAGTAATATTTATGCTTAAAACTACAACACTGACTCATAAAAATATAACAACACATTTTAAAACTATAACAAAGCAGAAAAATGCAACACAAGATAAAACCATACCAATGGATGTTAAAACAGTAAGGTACATACGTATTTCCTATTCAAACTTTATATATTTTTTCAGATCTGAACATATTTTCGGGAATGATTTCTAGATTTGAACGCTATAATAACTGGATCTGAAAATTTTAAACATCAAATCATGAACACTGAATAAAAAATCATGACACACATACACGATGAAATCAATAATATTGATACTTAAAACTATAACATTTACTCTAAATATATAACAATGCATCTTAAAACTATAACAGCGCAGAAAAATGCAACACAAGCTAAAAACCATAACAATGCTAATTAAAACAGTAAGGTACGTACCAATTTGCTATTCAGATCTGATATATTTTAAAGATCTGAACAAATTTTTGGGAATATTTTTTAGATTTGACGAGCTAGCTTCTTCTTCGTTCTGGATTTGAAGTTTTTGAACATCTTAGCAATTAGATCTGGAATTTTTAAACACCAAATTATGAGAACTAAATTGAAAATCATGAAATACACACAAAAAATGCACAAAACACAAAAATATACAAAATCGTGGTGGACTTTACCTGATCTATCTCCATCGAAAGTAGTAAGTTGAAACCGAGTGTAGATGCGGTGGGAACGTACAATATCCGACATATCCGAAAGTAGAAACGCGATTGAATGATGATTTTGGAGAGAAATAAATAGTAGCAGGTTTGTGTATGTGTTTTTATGTTTATGTTTTTCTCCAGCATATTTGGTCCTTATATAGACAAACTGGACCTAAAAACCACGTGCCTGGTCCAATTTGACCGGTTTTTTACATTAAAACCAGATTTTTCTAAAATATAGAAAAATCTTACCTTATAGTATACTTACTTTACTCAATAATAAATGTTGATACGGGAATATGTCCAATTCGTCATTGAGGCATCCCGAGGACAATTCCTAAGGCATCACGGTATTACGAGGACGAAGCTCCGCGGGTCCGAACCCCAGACCATTCGAGGTCACAATTGGGTTAGACACGCGGAGAATACTGTGAACAGGATGGCGGGACAAAGGCGTCATATCCGAACTTGACGCATCCGGACCCTCATCCCGTAAACACATCCGAACCTAAAGATGACCAAGTGGAGCAAATCATAATACGTCAGTAGCGGAGGGCCTTGTTCCGAACACTTCAGTCTGGAACCTTCACTTCGGATATATCCACGTGGAATGACTCCGACGCCCTCAGAACCTACAAAATGACTAATCTAACCCTATAGCCCAAATGCTACATGGGTTATGAAAATCATATGATCCACGGGCTAAATTAAGCTCTATTAGCAAATACTTGGTTCGGTCCAACAAAGTCTAATCCAAGTAGGAATTAATCTCTATAAAAATGGAACAACTTTCAAGGTAAACCCAAGTAAGTTGGATCACTCAATCTCTACACTATACTATAAACCTATTGCCTTTGATATACAGAGTTGGCCTACAACCACTCTTGAGTAAAGTCTCGTATCCAGTTTGATCCAAGGCAAACTGGGTCTAAAGGTTCTAACCCCCCCCCCCCCCAAGCTACTTGTGATGTTTCGAGTGGCAAGATCCGGACGCAAGGAGTGAAGCTTGAGCCATCCGAGGTCTTGAAGAATTGTGAGAGTTGATTGATTTTTAGTAATATTCGTAGTTGGGGCTTTTACCTCAACAATGAACTAGTTACTTATTTTTTACTAAAACTTATAAGAGTCGTAGAGTTCATGAGAGTTCATGAGAGTCTTGGACAAAAACATAATTATACACAATTATGTATCTAGAGATGAATTGTCACACTAATATAAATACCTTTTTTTTCTTTTTTTCTTTCATTCCTTCTTTCTTCTCTCTCTACCCACTCCTCTTCCTCTCTCTCTATCTTTTTCCGATCACCTTTCCGGCGATATCTCCGCCGTCCAGTCACCAATCTTAAATACGATTGCATATTTGAGTAGTCCATGGCCCGATCTATCTTTTTACCATTTTTATTTTTCCGTTTGACCGACTTTTGAATTGGTTGACAGGAATCCAGTTATCTTCTCCGGTGCCCGACCACCAATCTTAAATCTGATTGCATATTTCAGTAGCTCATGGTCCGATCTACCTTTTTATCGATTTCATTTTTTCATTGGTTGACTTTTAAAATGGTTGGCCGGAATCGGAGCTTAACGGTTGTCTTCTTCGGCGCAGATCTCCGATAAAACGACACATATAAGTCATTATCTTTTCGTTTTCTCAATTTTATGGTTTCTTCTCTCGATTCTTCAGTTTTTTTCGTTTAAATTTGGTGATTTCTAATAATTTCACATAATAGTAGATTTCGTGTGAAATTGTTTATATATAAACTTTAATTGTGTACAGGCACGGATCTACGTGGGCGCAAGGGGCAGCAATTGCTGCCCCTGAAATTTTTAGCCAAATTTACTATAATACCCCTGAGTTTAATATAATTAATAAAAATATAATTTTATTTACAGAATAATTACCTGTAAAAG